>BGPR01049022.1:0-11410 GCA_013235015.1 Araneus ventricosus
TCACATACACATGAATCTCTTATGGAATCGAGTCTCAAACTCACGAACGGTAGTGTGATTTCGAAACAAAAACTCTGTTCAGGCTACTGATGGCATCAATAAGTTCTCACAAATCCCAGAAATAAATATCGAAAGTGATTTCTGACCGTTTAGATTGAATCAGAGCGTTACTTTTATTAAAAGTTCCTTGATAAAATAGCATATCGGAAAGCCTAACAGTTTTCCCATCCCTGGTGTTTCGCGAATAAGAGAAATTTTATTTTGCAATCCGATGTAACAGAGTGGATTATTTCATATTATTAGGAAAAAGCATTTAGAATTTTAAATACATATAAGTAAGTTCCGATAAAGCTGTTTATTAAATTTCTTTGGGATAGATAAAAATTGGATCGCCAAAAAAGGCATTCCTGATGTTAATTTCTCCTAAGTGCTGCATTCAGAAAATGTTTTAAACGTTTGCTTTAAATAGTCTTCTCTTAAAAAATATTGTGCCATTCCGAAATGGAATATTTCTAACTGACAACTCATATAATTTTCTTTATGTATTTAATAAATTTGTAGTATGAAGTTTTAAACATTTTTTTTACTCTACTTCTTTGCTTTATTTATTGCATATATTTATATTGCATTTTAATTTACCAGGACAGACCCGGTTTTTGTGTCCTTATCATGACTTAACCTCCTCCTCCCAATATCTTGAGTGATCCAGAGTAAAGTTCATTTGATTCGTTATTTTCCTGAATAAAGCTGTTGTTCATTTAGTTAGAAAACACCAAGAAGAAAGGTATGAAAATAAAAGAAATAATAGGCCAGCATATAATACATCTAAAGATAATGTCAGATTGCCAATCCCGTCAAGAATATTTTCTGAATAACAGTATGAACTCATGCCACACCTAGCATATCGATTGAACTCGGCTGTGTGTGATATTTGTTTCTATCCGGCCTTCAAAACAGATACCCCGCAGCTAGAATTTCTCACAATTACACAGAGGTGATAAATGGTGTCCAGGGTCAACATTCAAGCAATTTTTCAGAGACTGCATTCTTGGAATGTTTTCCAAAGGGGCAAAATTTTCTACCGTATCGTAAAGAAAATGTTTCGAAGAAGAATGCAACGCGTGAATTTAGCTGAATTTATTTGAATTACGAATTTTCTAAGATTGATCTAGATCGGTATCACCAATTCTACCCAGGTGGGATTGGCTCTTATTCTTTTTACTAGCCGCCTTCGGCGACCACCTTAATCGCCGGAAATAAAATTTCAACTGAATCTCTTATGCATAATTTTATATTCATCGTTCCCTTAACAAAGTAGTTTTAAACTTCAAATTGCTATAGACATTTAACCCGCGTTCTTTTCGTAGCCTTGCACTTGTTTTGTTCCCTGTCTACGTTAACGTAAAATACACATTTATTTCAATATTAAATTGGCGCGGCACATTACATCCAGAAGCATGCTAATTGACTTAAAACACGCTGATAAAAAGAATTACAACATAGCAACGATAATATTTCAGTTTACTGGATTATTTCATTATATACTTGCTATCTTGAGGACTTCCTTTAAAGATTCACAGAAAAATTGTTCAAATAGAAGAACGAAATAAAATCTAGAAAGATATTTTCTTAGCTTTCAAAAATGGAAGAGAAGCAAGCAATTAAATATTTGTTTAAACAATGAAAACGGTTTGAAATGCATTGCAACAATGAAAAGTATTGTTGTAAATTATGCCAAAAAATATTTTTTTAATTAATAAAAATTAGAGAAAAAATCGTACTTCAACTTAATTGATATCATTGAAAAGATAATGTTTTAAACTTTCAGATGGTGCAAAAATAATTGTGGTGTAATATGTTCCAAAGTTATTAAGGAAACACACCGCAATTTCGGTTAATTTTTAATCCGTTAAAATTTCAAAAAAGGGGCTCCGAGGTGCACATTCCCACCCTCCAAAGTGTGTTTGTACCAAATTTCGTAGCTCTAGGTCCAGCGGTCTGCCCTGTATAGAGGACCAGCACTCAGACACACACACAATCTCCTTTATTATTAGTAAAGATTAATGGTATCTCTAATTCTAGTGGACCAACATTTTTTGACTTGAAGACAAATAACAGATTAATAATATATGAAAAGGTATTTTTGTTTTAAAAAATAAAGTATTCAAAATTGATACGTACAGCAACACAAATAGCCTCTTTTCAATTCTGATTACATGCCATAGCAATGTGTGTGTTTTTATTCACTTTATTTTCGTGTTACTTATTTAAATAAATGTAAAGAGAGAAAAATAGTCAGGCTGAGGTCAATACAATCAAGCGGAATGTGCTTGAACTTCCGAATGGATCACAACAGCTAAAAAAAAGGAACGTGTCAGACCAAGCCTTAAGAATTCCGATTAACTATGTCTCTAGTTTTTTTTTTTGAACGGATATAAAAGACAGACTACAATATGTCACGTTGCAAAAGAAACGATTCATCAATATTCTCCGGCAATTTAACCCGTTAGTAGCTTTAAAGGTTAAAAAATAAATTATATCCAATTAATTAGTATTAAAAATGAAAACTGAGATTTGTTCAATTTACTTCTAGACTCTACTGCAAGACTAATCAAATAATGGTTTGACTGATGATAAATGGTCTGATTAAGTTGATTGAAGGTTCATTTTCCAACTTCATTGTTATTTTTTCTTCTTAATCATGCAGGAAATCAATTTTTTTCACTTAACGATTTTTTCTTTTATTGTAGAAAACAAATTATAACTATTTCCTAACAGCAATTTTACTGGAATAGGGGTGTATTTTCAAACGACTTGCAAATACGTTTCTTGTACTATTTACCCTTATTAAAAAAATTTCGGAGAACAGTTTCACATTCACAATTTGAACTAGTAAGGTTGCTGAATTTTCTGTTAAAATTACCGATAATCATAAAATTTATGAGAAATGTTTATAATAAATGAAATGAATACATTAAATTATTAAAGTAAATTAATGCAAAATAATAATTTTAATACTTTAGACATATACTATGTGCTAATTCAATAAGGCTGAATTATTTTAAAAATTGTAGGAACTGAAAATGGCGAACATTAATTAAATTAGATTCTCCTCTGCTTTTGTTAACACTACTAGAAATTTGCACGGGTATTTTTTTGGTATGACTTTTATTAAAAAATAAATTAATAAGTTTGTAAGCGTTTCTGAAAGTACGAAAGCATGAAAATATGCAATAACCGCAAAAAAACCGACTAAAGACACAAGTTTTCAGAACAAAAACTCCTTCAAATTTATTTGATAACGGATCTTCTTTTTTCATCTTTTATTTTAGTTGTTCTCATTTATATTCTGTATCTGTAATCTGTTCTCATATATATAGTATATATATGTATATACTATATATATAGATATATTATTATTTATATTTTTATAAGCATTGTCATGCACAAATATTGCTATTTAATAGGCATACAACGATTGGTTTTAATAATTTTGCGTATTTTCTTGATAAAATGTGACCCGCGAAGAGATTCTGCATTTAATGAGGAATTACGGATAAAGGCATTGTTAGAAGAGAAAAGAATAATTTTTATACAATTTTAAGAAATAACTGAACACCTGAAAATTGAAATAGAAAAGGCTGCGATGGTCATTAGAATCAAGTTTTTGGTTTCTCTGCGGCCCATAGCAAGAAGTGAATTTACGAATTCGGGTCATGATGAACTTCGAAATTCAGATATGCATGTCTAGCTTTTAGACGTATGTGTCACATTCCAAAATTTATCAGTTTATGTCTACGGTTTCAAAGGGCAAAAAGTGTATTGTTAACAATATGGAGTTTCACGAAAGTAATACGAGAAATTTCGGGTATTTTTGGCCAGCCAACTGTGTTTGGCAAGATTGTCAAGTGAACGATGCCAAAGATTTGTTTGTTATCTTCAGATTGGTTGTGGAACTTGAGGATTAAAGATGCCTTAATGGTTATTGAGAAAAAAAACTTACTGGTTTGTTTAAAAAACTTAGGTCCGTAAGAGTTTCCACAAAATAGAGAATTTCATACTATAGGTGCCTTCTTTTAGCTATCGCACAGATCGCCAATAAAAATAAATCTTGCAGTTGCCTACATTAGTTTTAGACCACATTTCGAAATTAAGCTAGTAAGAATTTAGTGTTTAACAAATGAAAAATGTAATACGATGTAGAGTCACAGAAAGAAAACTTTTGGGATGCTATTTATCAATTTCAATTTTTCTTTTCTTAAGTTCTGAAATGATACAAAGTTCCGGCACCGATTCACAATGAACGAAGCTAGCTTTTCATAAATTGAAGCATTTAATTAATTTTTTCCCCTTTCAATACGCGTGGGTGGTGTCAACTCACGTGACGTCACAGTCAAATGACATATGTTACTGAGATATAAGTACGCGTTGCCCTATGCTGCGATATGATGGCATATTCTTTTTCTTTCTGCGAGATACGCAGTGGATTCCAAAATTAAATTGGCACAGGCTGTTAAACGTATCATTTGGGCATGAGTTAACTCCATTATAACATAAGAGAACTACTGAAATGCACATGAAAGACAAAAAAAGGAAACTTTCCAACAATAAGTCTAAGTTATGAACGCATTATTAATTTTCATAAATCCAGGCAAAAATTATCTATCATAATTCTAAATTTGATCACTTTTAATAAGCCTATCTCATTTTATTAAAATGTTCGTTGTCTTTGGAATTTCAGAAAAATTTCAAAACACTCTGTGGGCTGTTATAAACTTCGCAAAACTATGCTGGAAAAACACAATTTTATTTATTTTTATTTCTAAAACTAGTTTGTGATGTCTTTTAAACTGAGAATAAATATCAAATATGCATTTTAACTGAAAAGTGTATCCAACAATGACGAAATAAGTTAAAAATTAAAAGTATTATAGTAAATGGGCTTAACAGAAACCACCAACCATATAAAATTTACAAAAGCAGGATTTCAGTGGATAAGATAGTTTCGAAATTTGACTTTTGATGATTGAATCAATTTTTATGTTTTGATCGGTTTAAAAGAAGAGAAACTACAAGCACGTCCGTAAAAGAAAAGGATTTTATCGAGATAAAATCTGATCTAAATCTAAAATCGATTAATGATATACATTAAAAAAATATTGTAATATAAAGTTTAATAATCTCCTAAAGATTTCTTCAAATAATGGCGCAATCATAAAAATATGACAAGAGAAATATTGTACATTAGAAAAAAGATTGAAAATCTGTATTATAAATAAAATAATTTTTTGAAATAACTTAATAATCAATTGAGCTAATTCCTCGTTTAAGCGGCATGATATGGTTATGTCCCTTTCCCTCTTTTAAAACCTTTTATTTTTCTATAAACAATAAGCAAAACATATGTTCAAAATAACGGAAGGCATTCCTGTTCCAATATAGTTGATTAATGGCCTTTTAGCGGTCAAAGACCATGAATTAATTACTTTGAGGAATACGATGGAATTCCTAATAAAATAATTAAGTACTCTAAGTGTGAAAGTATTTAGCCCGCTTTCAGGTCAAGGGTGAAATGGGCTGCCTTTCTTTGGAACATTCACCGCATCTAATTTAAATTCATTGCATTAATTAATTGATAGTTAATTACAAAAATTGCTTGTTTACATTGAAACGTGCTTGTATTATTGAAGCAAGCTTCACACATTGTCATCAAAACTTTCAGATTTTTTAACCTAAAATAATTTAGAAGTATTTATTTTTGTATCATAAATTGTATAAACGCACTTAGCTTTATAGAGGGACGAGACTCAAGTTTGTGTGTAGTGTTGCTGAAGAATCCATTCAATTTTAGGAACCATTTTTTATTAGGCTACGTTCCACAGCACAGAACATTAAAGTTACAAGACACAAGACAAGACAGAGTACAACATCACGAGACAAGCACACAGACTAGAATGACAGGTAGGCATCATGGGAAAAGATGGCTCCAGTAGCGCCACCTACCATAGAAAGGAGAAGGCAGTTGATTGTAACCGCTACAGCTTTAGATTTACACAGTGCTTTGGTTTCCTAAAAGTTCTGTCTATACTGAAATCCTGCGATTTCAATTCATATTTCATTTTAAAAATAGAAATTCCATAAATTTGGCAAACCCATATGAAACAGTGTTTAGTATTTTTTAAATAAAATCAGACAACAATTTCCAAATTAAAATTTATTCTTTTTAATAAAATAAAAGTTTATTCTCTTCTATATTGTTCTCATCTTTCTATCTTTGATACATGTAATTTACATAAGAGTTCTCATAAGTACGCTCTGAAACCTTAAGTCTTAAAGGCCCAGTGTTTCCTTTAAGCAACATACCCAATTTTGTCTTCTAAAATCTTGAGAATAAGACTGAAGCTCTAATGCCTGTTGTTACCATAAATGTTTATTAAATCAATTTACAGCATACAGATGGCAGCCTAAATGCTGATAAAAAAAAGTAAAAATAAATTGTTGCTTTTCCCTTGAGGCTGCATATTTTTAGCTTTGTTTATACGCTAGAGAATACCATATTTTATTCTACAGTATTGAAGGAAATTCCATATCCGTATTATTATCTATTAAAATTCATCTGTGTTAGACAACAAAGAATTTTATCAAGGGAATTTTTTCTGAAATAAAAGCCCAGTGTTGTCTGTTGGTAACAAAATGTTTTTTTAGCCATAAACCATACTTAAAACAAAATAGGATTTTTAAAAATATTTTTCCCATGTTTTATTCAAGAAATGAAAGTCAAAAAACATTTTAAAATGATTTTTTTAAAAATGTGGCTTTTAAGCGTTAATTAAAAATTAAACAACAGAAGCCAATTTCCATTTCTGCAAAATTTTCAATTTACTTGCACTGTCACATTTGTAATTGCTGAAAGCGTTAGACACGGGTTCAGGTACTGCATGAATTATCCATTCAGAATTTGTTTAAGCATGTTAAACCTAAATCTAGTGCCATGTAAATGGACGAGTTTTCTGTTTTGTTTATTTGTGGTACGTTAACAACGGAACCCAACCGGGGGTACCAGAATAGACCCCTAAGTCAATGGGAATCTTCAAAATTTCAACACTCTGTTTGAAAATATTAATTAATGTTTAAAGTGGAGTTTTATAATGTTTTGGCTTAAGGATACTTTGAAAATGTTGTGGACAGGTTGTCATAATAATTCTTTATCTCTCTTTTTGGCGCTTTGTGTACTCAAGAAAGAAATATTCGAACTTGGTGCTTGATATGGAATCCAGTTGTATTTGGCGATCGCTTAAATTGGAGGGTTACTGGAAAAAAGAAGTGAACCCTGGAAGTTCTGTGAAACCAAAATAAACAAATTAGAAAACTAGTCCATAGGCAGCTAAATGTATACGTAAACAACAATTTTAAAAATCTAAAAATTGCATCTAAGTCTTTATTTCTACGCAAAACTTTTATTTTCTATAAATAAGTGTCAGGAAAATAATAAAAAAATATTAATTTTGAACTTGAATTTTTAATGGACCTTATGCATGTGACGTCACATCCTCCGACACGTGACCTGCCGGAGGCAGCCATTGGCCAGTCTTAAACAGCTGACTCATAACACCTTTTATTTCTGAGTCGCTTATAGGCCGATCATTTTGTTTATTCCTCCACAGCTGTTTTTCTGTCCTCTCGAACCCAAACGGTGCATAAGGTCCATTCAAACTACTTGATTACAAAACTACAATTGAATTAAAATTTCTTTGTTAAAATTCTTCCCTGCTTCAATCAAGAAATGTTATATGCTAAATATTTTTGTTAGTTAATTATTAAGTTATTTAAAAGCGAAAAATGTAAAGTGTACAAACATGCATTAGTGTATAGTGAATTTGTTTCATACAAAGAATTTTAAAAAAAGGGTAAAACGGCAACTAAACTATCGTCACACGATATCGATAAACAAAACAGGTTAAGAAAACGCTAAAAAATGTGGCCTATTATGAAATCTAAAGATAATACTTATTTTATCCATCAAATCCATTATTTTTCTCATAACAAAACTAGTGAGTCTTCCTGTTACTTTACATACTGGAATCGATAAATAATAAACATTGAATTCCAATAGATGCAAAGCAAACGCAAATTTTCAATACCATAGCAGTATTTAAGTATAGCGTATAAATTCTTGAAACTACTTCTATTTAGAGAAAGCCAGTTTAAGAAATCTGCTTTTAATATATGTGTAGAAATTCACATGAAATGACGTAAGCAGCATTCTAGGATGACAGATGTAAGATTCACAGCAGCAAAAGGAATCTGAGTGATAGATAGAGAAAGACAAAAATCATGTTTCATACAGAGAGTAGACAGAGAAATTTTCTGTATGTAACTTAAACATAAATTATGGATTTATTTTGAATTTTGTGTAAATTAAAAAAAATATATAATCTATCAAGAATTTTTAAACAAATATTTCCGTGATAACAGTTTACAAACAATTCACACAGCTGTTAAAATTTATGTTCCTAAAAATAGCAATCTGAGGAATGCTAATGAAAATTTTTAAAAATGAAAAAAATTCGTTTCAAATTTTTTAGTGTAGTCCTGTGATTTTTAACGTATGGGATATTCCCCTTAGAGTGTGTGAAATAATAGAAGGGATTTTGCGAAGGTACGAAATAATTTAATTTTTAAGAAAACACGTGTAATAATAATTTTTAAGAAAACATGTGTAATAATAATTTTTAAGAAAACATGTGTAATAATAATTTTTAAGAAAACATGTGTAATAATAATTTTTAAGAAAACATGTGTAATAATAATTTTTAAGAAAACATATGTAATAATAATTTTTAAGAAAACATATGTAATAATAATTTTTAAGAAAAAAACATATGTAATAACACCTTTAAGAAAAACATGTGTAATAATAATTTAAGAAAACATATGTAATCATAATTTTAAGAAAACATATGTAATAATAATTTTAAGAAAATTACACACACTTTAAGAAAACATATGTAATCATAATTTTTAAGAAAACATATGTAATAATAATTTTTAAGAAAACATGTGTAATCATAATTTTTAAGAAAACACGTGTAATAATAATTTTTAAGAAAACATGTGTAATAATAATTTTTAAGAAAACATGTGTATTAAAAGTAGAAAATAACTTTTATAAAAAAAAATGGAGATAGGAAAAAGTTGAGAGCCTGAGATGATGATAGAAATACTCTAAGTGGAATGTTAATCACATTCATAGTATAGTTTAATTTTTGATGAGTATTTTGGAATTTTTTCTTACGATAGACACTGCGATCTGATTTGCTTCTCGCGTCGTTTTCATTGCCTCGCGCTTTTACACTTTTATTTTAGGTCCCAGATTTTGAATACAATACTATTTTCCACTTTTAAGTACACTAATAAGAGAAAATTTTCTAAAAACTATTTTATTTGTATTATTTTCTACTTTTTAGTCGTTGATATACTTCGTAATTCATTGTTATAATTATTATGGCATTCTGTAATCGATTTTTCTCAAATTCACTAGTGGCGCCTCTCATGGCATCAAAATCTGATTAAGAGTACTTGAATAATTGATAGTTAAATTTTGCATTGCCATCGAAAAAACACGCATGAACAACATTTCAGAACTCTAGCCCATCAGGAAGCGAGTTTAGTTTAGTAATATTAACGTCCCGTTTTGAAGTAACACGAGGGCTATTTTGGAACGGTTCTCGAACTTTTGAACTGCGGTCAGATAAAGAGGACGACACCTGAGCTGGCACACCCCTCTCCAAACTTCCGCACCAATCCAACGTCTTCCCCGTCCATACTTGTGGACTCTGAACCCTATGGGTGAGTCGATGGGCGTGGGTTGTGGGCACCACACCAACGGGAGGACGTTTGGTCACTGCGTATTTAGCATACAACAGGCCCAAAACACGGCTGATCTTCAGTGGAATCGAGTTTCGGTCCTGGAAGCCGAGGCCTTACCACTAGGCCATCGTCCCCATGAAGAAGTGAGTGAAAAATGGACAGCAAATTTCCATCTTTACAAACATGAAAGACGTTCAATTAACCCCTTAAGGACAGCACTTCATTTTCTATCTGATAAGATGACCCCTCCTGTTTGGGAAAGGGGCTGTGGCTTTCATTCATCTGTGAAGGCATAGAAAACTTGGGATGCTTATGGATTCTACGTAATTTTTGTGTCAAATTATACAGCTAATTAATGGACGTTTGGTTACTGCGTATTTAGCATACAACAGGCCCAAAACACGGCTGATCTTCAGTGGAATCGAGTTTCGGTCCTGGAAGCCGAGGCCTTACCACTAGGCCATCGTCCCCATGAAGAAGTGAGTGAAAAATGGACAGCAAATTTCCATCTTTACAAACATGAAAGACGTTCAATTAACCCCTTAAGGACAGCACTTTATTTTCTATCTGATAAGATGACCCCTCCTGCTTTGAAGGGGGCTGTGGTTTTCATTCATCTATGGAAGGCATGGAATACTTGAGGTGCTTATGGATTCTACGTAATTTGTGTGCCAAATTATAAAGCTAATTAATGGACGTTTGGTTACTGCGTATTTAGCATGCAACAGGCCCAATGCACGGAGGATCTTCAGTGGAATCGGGTTTCGGGCCTGGAAGCCGGGGCCTTACCACTAGGCCACCGTGGCCCCATGAAGAAGTGAGTGAAAAATGGACAGAAAATTTCCATCTTTACAAACATGAAAGACGTTCAATTAACCACTTAAGGACAGCACTTCATTTTCTATCTGATAAGATGACCCCTCCTGTTTGGGAAAGGGGCTGTGGTTTTCAGTCATCTATGAAGGCATAGAAAACTTGAGATGCTTGCGGATTCTACGTAATTTTTGTGTCAAATTATAAAGCTAATTAATGATTAAATTTTAGTTTATAAGCCTGAAAAGGGAATAATTCGATGCAGGTCAATATAACGGGCGCGAGACTTAAGAGCTTAAATAAAGGCGTCAAAAATTTTAAGAAAATTTTATGGTAATGGACAACGGATGGGGACAGCTTTCGAAGTAATGTTTCATTGCGAAAATATTGCACCTCCTGATTAGAATTAAGTTGAATTTAACTACGATTATGGAAGGTAACATAATTAAGAAAGAAAATAAAACTTTATTTAATTACCGTTTAGAGGTTTAGAGCGATCGTTCCTTATATAAAGAGTGTGGGTAATAATTTTAAGGGGCTCAGGAAATACACGGAGCCATAATGATATAAAGATGGATGGAAGTATTTTGGATAAATGCAGTTACAGCAGATAGGAAAAAGATCCGTGTGACGAAGGCGAAGACTTTTTGGAAGGTAGTTAAAAGTGGGGTTTAGATGGAAAATGGTTTTAATTATGATCTCTAAAAAATTTTAAAATCAGTTACTG
>BGPR01049023.1:0-11409 GCA_013235015.1 Araneus ventricosus
TACTGGATCCATTGTGGTTTTGTTAGTTATTTCTTTTAGTTTTGCTATTTTTCCGAAACTACTTTTTAGTATTAATGGTTTTCTAGTGTAATTGTTTGATTAAGAAGGTACATGTCTCAATTCCATAGACATTTGATTGGATTCTCAAGAGATATAAGATATCTGAGTATCACCGTGAGTCAATATTTGACTCTTAAGTATTCAACACCTTTCATGTAAAAGTGATTATTGCCACTGGCGTTGTTGATCTTTGAGAAACGAATGAAAAAATTTAAACTGAATGAAAAGTGCCTAAATAATGATAGAAAGAATATTTAAATGATGAGAGAAATGATGTGAAAAAAGCCGTTTAAAGTATGCTAATTTAGGAAATAATGAATTTATACCGTTAAGAGTTACGTACGTGTAATTTTAAATTTAAAATCTATTCATACTTTCGAGACACGTAGTGTATATTCAAATGAAATGCTTTCATTTTTACGCGCAATTTTTGCCCAAAAACTTTTGTTAAATACAGATTTCAATTTAAATATTTAAACTGACAATTGAATTTCCTTCTTCTTAAGCAGAATTCCAGTTCATAGAAAATTTTTATCAAAAGTGTTTCTATACATGCTTGATTGCAGTATGAAATAATACAATAACACATAATTTAGTATATGGTCATCTAAATTTTATATAAAATCAGCACTATAAATTCCTTCATGATGATTTATAAAAATGCAGCTAAATTAATAATGATATTCATCCTGAGAAAACTTTATTTCTGTGGATTTTAATTAATTGCATGAAACAAAAATGAATTATCTTATTTCTGTAGCCAAGTTGGTGTCAACTGTTAAATAAACAGCAAATAATTAACTAGGTAATAATTCATGCTTTAGAACCTTCTAAAACTATAATCATAAATTTATGAATTAACTAATTATGATTTTTAGTGATTAAAATTGGTTGAGAAGTATTAGTGCTGGCTGAACTTTACTCTTAGAATTGCATGCATGCAATAAAAATGCAATAATGCATTTATACTGTTAAGAGTTACGTGTAATTTTGAAAACGTAATCTATTCATACTTTCGAGACAAGTAGTGAATATTCAAATGAAATGATTTTATTTTTACGCGCAATTATTGCCCAAAATGTTTTGTTAAATACAGATTTCAGTTTATACATTTAAACTGTCAATTGAATTTCCTTCTTCTTAAGCACAATTCCAGTTCACAGAAAAATTTTATCGAAAGTGTTTCTTTTACAAAAACGATTGCACTATGAAATAATACAATAACACATAATTTAATACATCATCAGCTAAAATTTTTATATAAGATCAGCACTAGAAATTCCTTTATGATGCTTTATAAAAATTAAGCTAAATTAATAATGATTGAGACTGACAAACTTTATTTCTGTGGTGGGCTTTAATTAATTGTGTGAAACAAAAATGAATTAGCTTATTTCTGTAGCCAAGTTGGTGTCAACTGTTAAATAAACAGCAAATAATTAACTAGGTAATAATTCATGCTTTAGATCCTTCTATAGCCATAATCATGAATTTATAAATTAACTAATTATACTTTTTTAATGATTAAAATTGGTTGAGAAGTATTAAATTAGTATAATAAATATTAGTTTAGGCATAATATTATGCCTCAACTTCACTCTTAAAATTGAATTTATTTTTGCGTAGATCATAAAAAGTTCATTTGACTGTTGTAGTATTTAACTTTGTTTTCGTGAGCACTTTCATTTAGAGCTCGAATATTCAGGTAGTTTCTTCATATACGATTGTATCTATTGCTTCACACACATTTCTACTTTATGGTAGATGATATAAGTTCTTCTTAGTAGTCGAGAAAAGAAAAGGTAAAAATGAATATCAAGCTTATAAATGGGACGCGTAATATTTTCTTGTTGGCTATCATCTAAACAAGGCATTATCTGTACAAAAGAGCTTCCATACTTTCTCAATAGTTCTACATATAAAATAAGACTTCAGTGGCAAAGAAAAAGAGAAGGAAAGACGTACTTTCGGTGATCATCGCTGCTAGAATGTGCCTAGATGTGAGCGTATTTCGCCATTTTATCAGCTTTCCCCATTACATCAGCTCATATATCGTGATAGAAGAACTGTTCAGGAGTACATTGGGAAGAACTCCATTAACCTCATTGGTGAAAAGCATTCTAAGTGCTTTAGAAACTTATATGCAACGTTTATCTTCCAAATGTGGTCGAATGAATTGCTTCTAACATGAAGTGAGAAACAATAAATCTAATTTTTAAAAATAAAAATAAAAACAGAGAAAGAAATCTTCTATTTTCACCTTTCAAACTTTTTAATTAACACGGGTAAGAAATGTAAGTGGACTGCTTTATAGCCAATTAATAATGTAAGCGAAAATAATTTCGATTGTTACAAGTAGGCATTTTCCAAAATATTTTTTTAAAACTTATTGATGACCAGATTTAAGAATCAGAGAAAAAATCAGACATCTAAAAAAAAGAAATTGAAAGCAATTATTATTACATATCTGATATTAATTTTTATCTGAACTCAACTTTATAATTGTTTAGTAAATAAAATTTACTGGGCTAAAGTTTAATTTTTGAGTTTCAGAACTCCTAAATTTTATTAGAAAAGTAGAAGTTAAGGTTGAAAACTCTGTATGTTATAAACAAAAAACTTCCAGAAAAATTTGAGATTTTTTAGAAAACCTTTAAGTCTTCCCGAATATGTATGCTATTTTTACCAAAATATATATAAGTATTGCGTACAGAAAACAAAAAAATGATTTAAGTTACAAATCAATCCCAGCATTCTGTGAAACGGGGTGAGCCCGAATCACTTTCTTCGTCATCACTTTCTGGGCATGACCGTCTGTGACCAAATCTTTACTGTAAAATGTGATTTTTCGACAATTCTTCCCATGACTTGTTGATTTAATGCCACATAGTGTTACTGCACTTCACCGAAAACACAGGAAATATTACTGAAATCAACAAACATTAAACTTGGATGGATTAGGGCTCACGTCGGATACAGCGGTAATGAAGCGGCGGACGTACTAGCCAAGAAGGCAACACAGGAGGGAATCCCCACATACATTCCTGCGCCAAGAAACCATATGAAGAGTCTGCTACAAAAAGAGTCCATCATCCGCTGGCAAAAAGAATGGGACAATGGAGAAACAGGCAGGAGTGTTCACAACGCTTTGCCTAAAGTCAAGATAACTCCTACTCCATGGCAAAGACCAGAAATGATGTTCGTCACGGGCCACGGCCCATTTCCGACATATCTTAAAAGATTCAACATCAGAAGCAGCGGTTCCTGTGATTGCGGAAACCTGGGAAACCCCTTACACTATGCTACAAGTTGCCTGTTTACAACATCATACCACCTAACAAAACCGCCAGCTGACCTAGAACTGCTTTGGTGGAAAAGAGTTATGAACAGCAGCAATTCTAGGGCGAAAATCATAAAACTCATCCACTTCATCGCGGAAAACGAAACACTCTTATTTCCAAAAGATGATGACAACAACTAGCCACAGACTCAATTAACCCTATGTACTCATATTCTCTCTTCTCCCATACATAAAGAACGACCCTTTCAAATTCAACAACACAACGACCTGAAAGACTTAACTTAGAAAATATTATATTCTTTTGTTCTAAATGTCCTGCTTTCTGTATCTTTATATAGAAGTTGTATGTTTTTTTGCTCTGGCCTTTTCAATAAAGTTTCAAGCATACCCAACCAACCGACAGGGAGCCGTCCTGGCTCCGAGTTCGGGGGTATGTTGTGGTTTTATGCACTTCACCGAGCAAAAGGAGGTCCCACACGATATTAGGAGGTATCCCATGACTATCAGCTCTTCAAGTGTATATACAGCGTTTCATTAAGTTTTGTTGACTAATTAAATTCTGAACATAGTTTAATAAACAATATTCTGTATTCTGGTATAAAATCAAAAATACACATAAATTCATAACAAAGCAGCTATGATATAATCGAAGTGACCGTTTGAAGGGCTCTTAGAGACAGAAGTAAACATTTAAAGACAATATAACAAAGTAAACAAATGAACATATGGTAGGCGAATACGAAATTTAAAAAGAGTATCGGTTGATTATGAAAACTTACCTTGCAATTTAGAAAGCAAAGTTTTTTTTAAGCAAACTTACCTTAAAATTTCGGGATTTTCAGCCATGTTACTACTCAAAATGTATCAGAAAGATATATAATATATATAACACAGACACTAAATGATATACAATTTATATCCCTTAGAATATATCTGTATCTTTTAGAAATATATCTTTTTGTTAAATGCATATCTTTTAGATTTATAAAATACTAGCTGATATGCCCGGCGTTGCTCGGGATAAAAATATTTTCAAGAATCTCGTAGTCCTTCGTACTCCATTTTCCCCTCCCTATCATTGCTACGGCACCAGCAGAAACTCTTTCATATCTTGTATTTTTTGCCATTATCCGGAGTACAATTCTCTTGTCTTTAGTGTTTTTGTCACTGACCGGAAAAAAACCACATAGTGTTCTTTCTTTTTCTCCTTAGGACATCTCTCTCCTGTAGGAAGTGGGCTCAACAATCTTGAGGGATTTTACAAACTTATTATGATCATTAAAAATTTGTAAAATTAAATGGAGCTTAGCGGAAAGAGAGTAATTAACATCATTGTGTTGTGGTGCAAACATATTGAAATAGGTATATGCTATGAAATAAAAGCTAAATAAAATTTCTGCCTTTCTGTTAACATTCAAACAATATTTAAAATACCGGAATGAAGGATTTGATAAAACGATCAATAGTTTGAATTTAATTACAATAACAGAAAGCATTGCTACAAATTGCGTATGAAATGAATTTGAAATGTTTATTAAATTAAGGGAAAAAAACTCGTGACATTTAAATTGAAATAATTAAAAGGATAATTTTTTGCTCTTTGGGATGGTATGTAAATAATCTACGTGCAATATATTTTTCTGAAATTATTGGCGAAAAACTGAGATAAAACGCCGATAATTGGCTTAATTTTGGTTATTTAATTAAATATCTTAGAAAGTAATTTTTTGAAAGTTTGAAAAAGCAGAATTAATCTAGGAACGGACCCCAGAATGGTGTGTGCAAATTTCATATCAAGACAATTCACCGTTTAGGAGGAGTTCTTGCGACAGATAGACCATTAATACATCTTTTTTCCACCTTCGCTTTTCCCTTTTCCTACAATAGGAACCGGAATAAGTACTCTTGAAGGTTTAGCACACACACATTAGGATCAGTTAAAAATTTGTGAAAATTAAACAAAACATCGAGAGAATAATTCACTAACGTCATTGGATCACTGTGTAACCGTAAGCTGTAAATGCTACGACAACAGGAAACCGGAAGTGTAAAGTCTCCTTTGTTGTCTATACTCAAAGAAAACAATATTTTCGTATATTAACTAATACTGGCAAAAGCCCGCGCGCGAAACAGTAAATGGGCTTAAATTTATTTCTATAAGAATAAAATTATTTTTAGAAATTGCGTTAAATATATTTTTCTAAACCTTAATAACAATCAGATAAAACACTTTATTGCAATGGAATTATTATCATTAAAAAGATAATTTTCTACTCTTTAAAATGACATAAAAATAATTGTTGTCTAATAAATATTTCAGAAGTTATTGGCAAAAACCTTCTAAGCATTAGGCTTAACAGCGGCTAATTTTCGTTATTTAATTAAATATCTTAAGAACTAATTAACTCTGAAAGTTGAAAATAGCACGCCATTTGATCACTGTGTAACCGTGTTAAAAGCTGTAAATTCTACAACAACCGGAAGTGAAAAGTCTACTTTGTTGTTTATGCTCAAAGAAAACAATATTTTCTTATATTATGTTTAACACTGGTAAAAGCCCGCGCGCGAAACAGTAATTTGGCTTGAACTTATTTCTATAAGAATAAAAAGTATTGTTAGAAATTGCTTTAAAAGTTTTTTTTAAACCTCAATAACAATCAGAGAAAACACTTCATCGCAATGGAATTAATATCATTGAAAAGATAATTTCCTGCTCTTTAAAATGGCATAAAAATATTTGTTGTCTAATAAATATTTCAGAAGTTATTGGCGAAAAACGTCTAAGCATTAGGCTTAACAGCGGCTAATTTTTATTTAATTAAATATCTTAAGAACTAATTAACTCTGAAAGTTGAAAATAGCACCGTTGACCTAGAAATGTGCTCTAGAATGTCGTGTGTAAATTTCATGTCGCTACCGTTCACCGTTTAGGAGGAGTTCTTGTGACCGACAGACGGATACATGTATTTTCTGTTTTATATTATAGATGTATTATATAAATATGTGTTTAAATTAAACCATACTAATTAAACCATACTTTTTCGACAACATATTTCTTGAACAACAAACACAAAATATTTGTACCTTTAAAAAAAGCATAATTTATCCAAAATGTTGTAATTAACTCTTCTGAGGAGGACAAACTTTCATTTTTTTTACCATTGTACATAATATATGTGGCAGAAAGCGAGTTCCACTTATTCAACAAATAAGTAATTCATTTAATTCAACTTTTATCTCTCACAAAAAGATCTTTTTTTAAATCTGCAGTGAATGAGTTAAGTTTACCTTAGTCTATTGATGAAAACCATTAACGAAACGTGTCCAGTTCTCTGATATATAAATGTCTCACAATTTCAAACCTTATGAATGCGTTTAAAAAGGACAAACAGTCAAAATATTGATGATTCAGAACTCACTCAAACTTTTATTTTACTGCTAAGGAAAAACAAGTGGATGTTCAACGACTTGGGGGTGTTTTTTCCTACCTATTCTCTCGAAAAATCCAGTCAAGTTCTAGCGAGGAAGGAGAAAGTTTCTCTGCTTTGGAGCTGAGTCGTTACATGGACTAAAACTCAGGGGAGTTTCAGAACGTGAACTAGGAAAAGGAATAAAACAGTAGAAGTGGCAAGATAGTGAAACGTAGAGTAGTATGAAACCTCAGTGTCCCTTGGCACATCCTTTACTTCCTGGAAGAACACTGTCTCTGAAGAAGGTCACTTTCTTTCTGCAACTTTCTGATCGATTACTACGATTTTTCTCTAACTTTCGTTTCTTTCTAAAGATAAAAGGACAAATGAACCTGTATCCATATCTGTCCTGTTAGGGTGTCTCAAAACAACTTTTTTTTCGAAAACCTTAGCTCCCCAGATTTTTTCCCATTCCTTTTGGTCCTAATAGAGACTATATGAAATTTCAGCCCTCTTTTTTAAAAATAGGTTTAGATTGCTAAGACCTGAAACTTGAAAAGGTTCTTAAAATGTAAAATTTTAAAATTTTCTTAGAAATTTTGCATGGTAACTAATGAGTTAAAACTAGTTTATAACTGTTCTCTTGGACATGTTTGCTTAGAATATGAACATAAATAATTATTAACTCTATCGTTAGCCAATTACGACTTGAGAAAAAAAGCATGAAATGATTAAACTTTGCACACATTCTTCTTTATTGTTTTTTGGAAACACCATACGACAGTTGCTGTATGTTCACAATAACAATTCAAAAATTCACCTAAAATGTCAAAGAAGATATAAAAATGAATTTAATGATAAGTTAAAATCTATAATTTGATTTGACAGTTTTACACGATTAAGAAAAGAAAAAGATTAAATACTCACAGTAGTTAATCGTCCAAATAACTTTTGAAAATTGCAGTAACTGTCAAATAATCTCGTGTCATAACTACTTTAAATTTTATTCAAAACTGACTTCTCAAGGCCAGGAGTTTTTCCCTACATTTTTAACAGACTGAAATAGATTTTGAATCTATTCTTCATTTTCGTTTATCGATTCAACGAAATCTTCCATTAGTTTCACCCACGTTCGGCTGTGTCATTTACTATTTGTAAATTCTTGATAAAAGTTTTCATTTCTTTGAATTTGAAATCTTCTTCCGAGGCCTGAGTATTGTTTTTCAACCGGGCTTAATTTTGGTTCAACAAATGCAAAATCAATCATGACCTCTATCCAACCAATTGTTGTAGTTTTGTAGTATGATTTTAAACAGGGACATCAGCTAGAAGTTATTTTTCATTAGCTCTGTATTTCATTAAGGTATTGAAATCTTCTTCTTTTCAGAGTCTGACACTTTCTTAGAAAATAAAGAAAATGTTACTGCTTCGCCTGTCAAATACCACAAACGTCTACTAAAAGTTAAAAGAGCAGCTCGGGCAACTCCAGGGTCGTATTTCTTGTACATATTCATGGACTCCCAAAGCATCCAATCATTTACAGGAGCGTCTGCAGCTGTTAGGGCATTCAACCAAACCTTAAAAAAAAATAAGAGCAAAACAAGCATATTTGAAACAGTTTTTGGATTCACCATTGTCGTTTACTAAAAGGATACACCGTTTCGGAGTAAAGTATTGTAGATCCACCTGGATTTGTGAAATGTTCCAGGCTTTTGCCAACAAACTCTCCCGGGAGGGGGAGTATCAGGATAATTTCGACATATTCCCTTTAGTCACCTTAAAGAAGCAGATTTTTCTCTTCATTGAGAACAATTTTGAGGAAGGAGACAGTCTCTCCTCATAACTTATCAGTTTACGGTCCTTGATTTGCAACTCTTAAAATTGCTCCTTGCAGTTTCTAAGTGTGGTTCATTTTTCTTGAAACTGTTCACACTCAGTGCTCATTGATGTACCCGAAACTTTCACGGAGCATATTCAAGTAGTTTAAAAACATGCTGTCTACAAGCCAAAAAGAGTAGCTAACTTTTCAAATGATTTTCCAACTGGACACATGCGCCATTTTTCCATTCATTGCTTGAAGCTGTAGTATCAAAACGCAGAGCGGAAATATTTTCAGACAACCCCCAGTCTTCAACTATCTCAACTAATTTGTTTGCTTGTGACTGTGAAGTTCCATCTAGTACAGCTGGAACGCTGAAAAGTTTACCTTCTTTAAAATCCGGGACACCAGAAATTAGAACTACGCGTCTATTAAAAACAACTTTGTCTTGGTCTGTCATAATTTTAGAATCTCAGTGAAAAACACAGTTTTTGGGTGCAGTGACGTTAGTTTTTATGTTTTTGGTTAATAATCCTTGATAAAAGTTTTCAAACTTTTTTGCTTGTTCTCACAGTTTCAGTAATGTGAATTAGGTCTTGCAGCAATTTCGAGAAATTATGAACTGAGCTCTTGTTCAGTCCTGTGACAGCACGTTATTTCACGAACAGCAATCAAAATCATGAATGAAGAAGCTGCTTTCTTTCATTTTGGGACAACATGCGCCAAGCTGGAGGTCTTTTACCTTTAACTAGCGCAATGTTAACTAAAACAACTTGTATTATTTAATAAAAAGTATTCCTTTTCGTTTTGATAATATTGTTGTGAATATAAAAATTGCTTTATCTTTAAAGGTCAATAATTTGAATATTTTCGTTTTCTGAACATTTTACGGATATTAACTTTTTTCAGATATTTTATAATATACTAAGCATTGTGTAACTTACATTATATTCATAATATTAGTAAACATGTTTACAGGTCCACGTTTAAACCAGTTTTAATACATCAATAACCATGCAAAATCACTAAAACTTTTACATTTTAAGAACTTTTTTTCTAATTTAAGAGATTTACAGGCAAACCCTACTACCAAAAGGATTGGGAGAAATCCTGGGGAGCTGTGAGTTTTGAAAAAAAAATTTGAGACACCCTACTGTCTTGTATATTTCTGGCGATATTAACATTTCATAAGAAAAGAATGTAAGAGCGAAAAATATAAAGCTCATGCTTGGGTCAGACTAATAATTACCGCCCTTGAACTCTTTGATTGCTTTTGCAAAACTGATTGTAAGGAATGTTTTCTCCTGCTGGGAATTATTTCTCACGAGAACTCTTGTATCTCAAAATATGTCATTTTTAAGTTTAAAAATTCGATGATACTTTACAATTATTAACTATTGTACTAAAAATGGTCACTACAAATGCTATGTTTTAGGTCAAAAATTGATTTTTTCATATATCCAAGGCAAAAAAAATATTTGACATAAATCCTTAACTGTTAATCAGCAGTGATTGCAAAGAATGTTACTAAAATTATTGACTACATTATAAAACAATGAATTAATAATTATAATTAAATCCAAGAATATTTTCTTCACAATTTTTATTCGTGACTGAACTATTCTGTTTGCTAAGGCAACTATTTAAGTTCCAATGTATTTTGCCAAGAGAAGAGAAAAAATTTTGTTGCTTTTATTGAATTGATAATTTATTTACTTTCGTTTTAAAAATTAGCTTTAACATTTACATTTATGAAGTATGAAATATTTTAGCAATGTTACAGTGAATGCACGCATTTCTGAATTACTTCTTTAACCCTCTCAGAGCGAGGCGATCCCGGACGGTCTAAAAATTTCCCCTTAACAGCGACGAAGACCGGTCTGAGGCGGATGGCTTCTTTTGAGGGGAGGTGATGTCCTGAGATAGTTTAGGAGATAAGCGCGGTAGGGGTCCAATTATTCTGGCAACCTGCAGTCCATTTCCCTGCGCCTTAAGGGAAGGTTAAAGAATGGGGTGAGTTAGATGACACCCAGGTTGGGACAGTCCAATTCATGTCGCTTCCTCCTAAATTCTCCCAGTTTTAAAGGAGAAACAAGACAAAAGTCACCTCGGGATTGAAGAGTTAAATTTCAGTTTAATTTACAGACATCATAATAATCATTTTATAAACGGACCCTTCTTCTGTTTAACTCTAATCTAGAGTACGATGACGATCGACCTCTTTATAAAAATGAACGCTAATGCCTCGAAAATATTATGTTATTCTTCTACAAATATTTTACTATTAAACCGTGATCAGGGAATGATAGAAATTTCCCATCTTTTGTCTCGTCATCGTCTAATGTCAACTCGTAAGGTAATATTTAGTTCTGGTTAAAACATTTCAACAGTTCCAAGATCTGTTTTAAGTTCTACTAGGAAAATATTGTATTTATTTTCTTTCTACGACAAAACCAGGAAACCCTCTAGAGTCATGGATGTAATTCTTTCTTATTCACTTTTCAGAATGGCTTAATATCGAAAAGGAGTCTTCAATTAATCCTGGTCCGAAGTTTACTCAATTCAGAGTCATAAATCTCTTCTTTGAGTGGTGGCGGAGGGGTAGTCACTTAATTAGGTTCCAGGCGTCTCTATGCAATCTATCAATTTTAAAGGAGAAAAGTAGTTCTCCCATAATCGCCCACGTTGTATGAAAAATCCATTTCGTAATCCTTTCTTGAGGAAACGATATAAGATGGCGCTTAACGCTTGTTTCTTTTTCAACTTTTTTTAAAAGTTTTCCATAAAGACGTCTAATAACAAGATTTCTATAAATTAAT
>BGPR01049024.1:0-11409 GCA_013235015.1 Araneus ventricosus
ATTAATTTATAGAAATCTTGTTATTAGACGTCTTTATGGAAAACTTTTAAAAAAAGTTGAAAAAGAAACAAGCGTTAAGCGCCATCTTATATCGTTTCCTCAAGAAAGGATTACGAAATGGATTTTTCATACAACGTGGGCGATTATGGGAGAACTACTTTTCTCCTTTAAAATTGATAGATTGCATAGAGACGCCTGGAACCTAATTAAGTGACTACCCCTCCGCCACCACTCAAAGAAGAGATTTATGACTCTGAATTGAGTAAACTTCGGACCAGGATTAATTGAAGACTCCTTTTCGATATTAAGCCATTCTGAAAAGTGAATAAGAAAGAATTACATCCATGACTCTAGAGGGTTTCCTGGTTTTGTCGTAGAAAGAAAATAAATACAATATTTTCCTAGTAGAACTTAAAACAGATCTTGGAACTGTTGAAATGTTTTAACCAGAACTAAATATTACCTTACGAGTTGACATTAGACGATGACGAGACAAAAGATGGGAAATTTCTATCATTCCCTGATCACGGTTTAATAGTAAAATATTTGTAGAAGAATAACATAATATTTTCGAGGCATTAGCGTTCATTTTTATAAAGAGGTCGATCGTCATCGTACTCTAGATTAGAGTTAAACAGAAGAAGGGTCCGTTTATAAAATGATTATTATGATGTCTGTAAATTAAACTGAAATTTAACTCTTCAATCCCGAGGTGACTTTTGTCTTGTTTCTCCTTTAAAACTGGGAGAATTTAGGAGGAAGCGACATGAATTGGACTGTCCCAACCTGGGTGTCATCTAACTCACCCCATTCTTTAACCTTCCCTTAAGGCGCAGGGAAATGGACTGCAGGTTGCCAGAATAATTGGACCCCTACCGCGCTTATCTCCTAAACTATCTCAGGACATCACCTCCCCTCAAAAGAAGCCATCCGCCTCAGACCGGTCTTCGTCGCTGTTAAGGGGAAATTTTTAGACCGTCCGGGATCGCCTCGCTCTGAGAGGGTTAAAGAAGTAATTCAGAAATGCGTGCATTCACTGTAACATTGCTAAAATATTTCATACTTCATAAATGTAAATGTTAAAGCTAATTTTTAAAACGAAAGTAAATAAATTATCAATTCAATAAAAGCAACAAAATTTTTTCTCTTCTCTTGGCAAAATACATTGGAACTTAAATAGTTGCCTTAGCAAACAGAATAGTTCAGTCACGAATAAAAATTGTGAAGAAAATATTCTTGGATTTAATTATAATTATTAATTCATTGTTTTATAATGTAGTCAATAATTTTAGTAACATTCTTTGCAATCACTGCTGATTAACAGTTAAGGATTTATGTCAAATATTTTTTTTGCCTTGGATATATGAAAAAATCAATTTTTGACCTAAAACATAGCATTTGTAGTGACCATTTTTAGTACAATAGTTAATAATTGTAAAGTATCATCGAATTTTTAAACTTAAAAATGACATATTTTGAGATACAAGAGTTCTCGTGAGAAATAATTCCCAGCAGGAGAAAACATTCCTTACAATCAGTTTTGCAAAAGCAATCAAAGAGTTCAAGGGCGGTAATTATTAGTCTGACCCAAGCATGAGCTTTATATTTTTCGCTCTTACATTCTTTTCTTATGAAATGTTAATATCGCCAGAAATATACAAGACAGTAGGGTGTCTCAAATTTTTTTTTCAAAACTCACAGCTCCCCAGGATTTCTCCCAATCCTTTTGGTAGTAGGGTTTGCCTGTAAATCTCTTAAATTAGAAAAAAAGTTCTTAAAATGTAAAAGTTTTAGTGATTTTGCATGGTTATTGATGTATTAAAACTGGTTTAAACGTGGACCTGTAAACATGTTTACTAATATTATGAATATAATGTAAGTTACACAATGCTTAGTATATTATAAAATATCTGAAAAAAGTTAATATCCGTAAAATGTTCAGAAAACGAAAATATTCAAATTATTGACCTTTAAAGATAAAGCAATTTTTATATTCACAACAATATTATCAAAACGAAAAGGAATACTTTTTATTAAATAATACAAGTTGTTTTAGTTAACATTGCGCTAGTTAAAGGTAAAAGACCTCCAGCTTGGCGCATGTTGTCCCAAAATGAAAGAAAGCAGCTTCTTCATTCATGATTTTGATTGCTGTTCGTGAAATAACGTGCTGTCACAGGACTGAACAAGAGCTCAGTTCATAATTTCTCGAAATTGCTGCAAGACCTAATTCACATTACTGAAACTGTGAGAACAAGCAAAAAAGTTTGAAAACTTTTATCAAGGATTATTAACCAAAAACATAAAAACTAACGTCACTGCACCCAAAAACTGTGTTTTTCACTGAGATTCTAAAATTATGACAGACCAAGACAAAGTTGTTTTTAATAGACGCGTAGTTCTAATTTCTGGTGTCCCGGATTTTAAAGAAGGTAAACTTTTCAGCGTTCCAGCTGTACTAGATGGAACTTCACAGTCACAAGCAAACAAATTAGTTGAGATAGTTGAAGACTGGGGGTTGTCTGAAAATATTTCCGCTCTGCGTTTTGATACTACAGCTTCAAGCAATGAATGGAAAAATGGCGCATGTGTCCAGTTGGAAAATCATTTGAAAAGTTAGCTACTCTTTTTGGCTTGTAGACAGCATGTTTTTAAACTACTTGAATATGCTCCGTGAAAGTTTCGGGTACATCAATGAGCACTGAGTGTGAACAGTTTCAAGAAAAATGAACCACACTTAGAAACTGCAAGGAGCAATTTTAAGAGTTGCAAATCAAGGACCGTAAACTGATAAGTTATGAGGAGAGACTGTCTCCTTCCTCAAAATTGTTCTCAATGAAGAGAAAAATCTGCTTCTTTAAGGTGACTAAAGGGAATATGTCGAAATTATCCTGATACTCCCCCTCCCGGGAGAGTTTGTTGGCAAAAGCCTGGAACATTTCACAAATCCAGGTGGATCTACAATACTTTACTCCGAAACGGTGTATCCTTTTAGTAAACGACAATGGTGAATCCAAAAACTGTTTCAAATATGCTTGTTTTGCTCTTATTTTTTTTTAAGGTTTGGTTGAATGCCCTAACAGCTGCAGACGCTCCTGTAAATGATTGGATGCTTTGGGAGTCCATGAATATGTACAAGAAATACGACCCTGGAGTTGCCCGAGCTGCTCTTTTAACTTTTAGTAGACGTTTGTGGTATTTGACAGGCGAAGCAGTAACATTTTCTTTATTTTCTAAGAAAGTGTCAGACTCTGAAAAGAAGAAGATTTCAATACCTTAATGAAATACAGAGCTAATGAAAAATAACTTCTAGCTGATGTCCCTGTTTAAAATCATACTACAAAACTACAACAATTGGTTGGATAGAGGTCATGATTGATTTTGCATTTGTTGAACCAAAATTAAGCCCGGTTGAAAAACAATACTCAGGCCTCGGAAGAAGATTTCAAATTCAAAGAAATGAAAACTTTTATCAAGAATTTACAAATAGTAAATGACACAGCCGAACGTGGGTGAAACTAATGGAAGATTTCGTTGAATCGATAAACGAAAATGAAGAATAGATTCAAAATCTATTTCAGTCTGTTAAAAATGTAGGGAAAAACTCCTGGCCTTGAGAAGTCAGTTTTGAATAAAATTTAAAGTAGTTATGACACGAGATTATTTGACAGTTACTGCAATTTTCAAAAGTTATTTGGACGATTAACTACTGTGAGTATTTAATCTTTTTCTTTTCTTAATCGTGTAAAACTGTCAAATCAAATTATAGATTTTAACTTATCATTAAATTCATTTTTATATCTTCTTTGACATTTTAGGTGAATTTTTGAATTGTTATTGTGAACATACAGCAACTGTCGTATGGTGTTTCCAAAAAACAATAAAGAAGAATGTGTGCAAAGTTTAATCATTTCATGCTTTTTTTCTCAAGTCGTAATTGGCTAACGATAGAGTTAATAATTATTTATGTTCATATTCTAAGCAAACATGTCCAAGAGAACAGTTATAAACTAGTTTTAACTCATTAGTTACCATGCAAAATTTCTAAGAAAATTTTAAAATTTTACATTTTAAGAGCCTTTTCAAGTTTCAGGTCTTAGCAATCTAAACCTATTTTTAAAAAAGAGGGCTGAAATTTCATATAGTCTCTATTAGGACCAAAAGGAATGGGAAAAAATCTGGGGAGCTAAGGTTTTCGAAAAAAAAGTTGTTTTGAGACACCCTAACAGGACAGATATGGATACAGGTTCATTTGTCCTTTTATCTTTAGAAAGAAACGAAAGTTAGAGAAAAATCGTAGTAATCGATCAGAAAGTTGCAGAAAGAAAGTGACCTTCTTCAGAGACAGTGTTCTTCCAGGAAGTAAAGGATGTGCCAAGGGACACTGAGGTTTCATACTACTCTACGTTTCACTATCTTGCCACTTCTACTGTTTTATTCCTTTTCCTAGTTCACGTTCTGAAACTCCCCTGAGTTTTAGTCCATGTAACGACTCAGCTCCAAAGCAGAGAAACTTTCTCCTTCCTCGCTAGAACTTGACTGGATTTTTCGAGAGAATAGGTAGGAAAAAACACCCCCAAGTCGTTGAACATCCACTTGTTTTTCCTTAGCAGTAAAATAAAAGTTTGAGTGAGTTCTGAATCATCAATATTTTGACTGTTTGTCCTTTTTAAACGCATTCATAAGGTTTGAAATTGTGAGACATTTATATATCAGAGAACTGGACACGTTTCGTTAATGGTTTTCATCAATAGACTAAGGTAAACTTAACTCATTCACTGCAGATTTAAAAAAAGATCTTTTTGTGAGAGATAAAAGTTGAATTAAATGAATTACTTATTTGTTGAATAAGTGGAACTCGCTTTCTGCCACATATATTATGTACAATGGTAAAAAAAATGAAAGTTTGTCCTCCTCAGAAGAGTTAATTACAACATTTTGGATAAATTATGCTTTTTTTAAAGGTACAAATATTTTGTGTTTGTTGTTCAAGAAATATGTTGTCGAAAAAGTATGGTTTAATTAGTATGGTTTAATTTAAACACATATTTATATAATACATCTATAATATAAAACAGAAAATACATGTATCCGTCTGTCGGTCACAAGAACTCCTCCTAAACGGTGAACGGTAGCGACATGAAATTTACACACGACATTCTAGAGCACATTTCTAGGTCAACGGTGCTATTTTCAACTTTCAGAGTTAATTAGTTCTTAAGATATTTAATTAAATAAAAATTAGCCGCTGTTAAGCCTAATGCTTAGACGTTTTTCGCCAATAACTTCTGAAATATTTATTAGACAACAAATATTTTTATGCCATTTTAAAGAGCAGGAAATTATCTTTTCAATGATATTAATTCCATTGCGATGAAGTGTTTTCTCTGATTGTTATTGAGGTTTAAAAAAAACTTTTAAAGCAATTTCTAACAATACTTTTTATTCTTATAGAAATAAGTTCAAGCCAAATTACTGTTTCGCGCGCGGGCTTTTACCAGTGTTAAACATAATATAAGAAAATATTGTTTTCTTTGAGCATAAACAACAAAGTAGACTTTTCACTTCCGGTTGTTGTAGAATTTACAGCTTTTAACACGGTTACACAGTGATCAAATGGCGTGCTATTTTCAACTTTCAGAGTTAATTAGTTCTTAAGATATTTAATTAAATAACGAAAATTAGCCGCTGTTAAGCCTAATGCTTAGAAGGTTTTTGCCAATAACTTCTGAAATATTTATTAGACAACAATTATTTTTATGTCATTTTAAAGAGTAGAAAATTATCTTTTTAATGATAATAATTCCATTGCAATAAAGTGTTTTATCTGATTGTTATTAAGGTTTAGAAAAATATATTTAACGCAATTTCTAAAAATAATTTTATTCTTATAGAAATAAATTTAAGCCCATTTACTGTTTCGCGCGCGGGCTTTTGCCAGTATTAGTTAATATACGAAAATATTGTTTTCTTTGAGTATAGACAACAAAGGAGACTTTACACTTCCGGTTTCCTGTTGTCGTAGCATTTACAGCTTACGGTTACACAGTGATCCAATGACGTTAGTGAATTATTCTCTCGATGTTTTGTTTAATTTTCACAAATTTTTAACTGATCCTAATGTGTGTGTGCTAAACCTTCAAGAGTACTTATTCCGGTTCCTATTGTAGGAAAAGGGAAAAGCGAAGGTGGAAAAAAGATGTATTAATGGTCTATCTGTCGCAAGAACTCCTCCTAAACGGTGAATTGTCTTGATATGAAATTTGCACACACCATTCTGGGGTCCGTTCCTAGATTAATTCTGCTTTTTCAAACTTTCAAAAAATTACTTTCTAAGATATTTAATTAAATAACCAAAATTAAGCCAATTATCGGCGTTTTATCTCAGTTTTTCGCCAATAATTTCAGAAAAATATATTGCACGTAGATTATTTACATACCATCCCAAAGAGCAAAAAATTATCCTTTTAATTATTTCAATTTAAATGTCACGAGTTTTTTTCCCTTAATTTAATAAACATTTCAAATTCATTTCATACGCAATTTGTAGCAATGCTTTCTGTTATTGTAATTAAATTCAAACTATTGATCGTTTTATCAAATCCTTCATTCCGGTATTTTAAATATTGTTTGAATGTTAACAGAAAGGCAGAAATTTTATTTAGCTTTTATTTCATAGCATATACCTATTTCAATATGTTTGCACCACAACACAATGATGTTAATTACTCTCTTTCCGCTAAGCTCCATTTAATTTTACAAATTTTTAATGATCATAATAAGTTTGTAAAATCCCTCAAGATTGTTGAGCCCACTTCCTACAGGAGAGAGATGTCCTAAGGAGAAAAAGAAAGAACACTATGTGGTTTTTTTCCGGTCAGTGACAAAAACACTAAAGACAAGAGAATTGTACTCCGGATAATGGCAAAAAATACAAGATATGAAAGAGTTTCTGCTGGTGCCGTAGCAATGATAGGGAGGGGAAAATGGAGTACGAAGGACTACGAGATTCTTGAAAATATTTTTATCCCGAGCAACGCCGGGCATATCAGCTAGTATTTTATAAATCTAAAAGATATGCATTTAACAAAAAGATATATTTCTAAAAGATACAGATATATTCTAAGGGATATAAATTGTATATCATTTAGTGTCTGTGTTATATATATTATATATCTTTCTGATACATTTTGAGTAGTAACATGGCTGAAAATCCCGAAATTTTAAGGTAAGTTTGCTTAAAAAAAACTTTGCTTTCTAAATTGCAAGGTAAGTTTTCATAATCAACCGATACTCTTTTTAAATTTCGTATTCGCCTACCATATGTTCATTTGTTTACTTTGTTATATTGTCTTTAAATGTTTACTTCTGTCTCTAAGAGCCCTTCAAACGGTCACTTCGATTATATCATAGCTGCTTTGTTATGAATTTATGTGTATTTTTGATTTTATACCAGAATACAGAATATTGTTTATTAAACTATGTTCAGAATTTAATTAGTCAACAAAACTTAATGAAACGCTGTATATACACTTGAAGAGCTGATAGTCATGGGATACCTCCTAATATCGTGTGGGACCTCCTTTTGCTCGGTGAAGTGCATAAAACCACAACATACCCCCGAACTCGGAGCCAGGACGGCTCCCTGTCGGTTGGTTGGGTATGCTTGAAACTTTATTGAAAAGGCCAGAGCAAAAAAACATACAACTTCTATATAAAGATACAGAAAGCAGGACATTTAGAACAAAAGAATATAATATTTTCTAAGTTAAGTCTTTCAGGTCGTTGTGTTGTTGAATTTGAAAGGGTCGTTCTTTATGTATGGGAGAAGAGAGAATATGAGTACATAGGGTTAATTGAGTCTGTGGCTAGTTGTTGTCATCATCTTTTGGAAATAAGAGTGTTTCGTTTTCCGCGATGAAGTGGATGAGTTTTATGATTTTCGCCCTAGAATTGCTGCTGTTCATAACTCTTTTCCACCAAAGCAGTTCTAGGTCAGCTGGCGGTTTTGTTAGGTGGTATGATGTTGTAAACAGGCAACTTGTAGCATAGTGTAAGGGGTTTCCCAGGTTTCCGCAATCACAGGAACCGCTGCTTCTGATGTTGAATCTTTTAAGATATGTCGGAAATGGGCCGTGGCCCGTGACGAACATCATTTCTGGTCTTTGCCATGGAGTAGGAGTTATCTTGACTTTAGGCAAAGCGTTGTGAACACTCCTGCCTGTTTCTCCATTGTCCCATTCTTTTTGCCAGCGGATGATGGACTCTTTTTGTAGCAGACTCTTCATATGGTTTCTTGGCGCAGGAATGTATGTGGGGATTCCCTCCTGTGTTGCCTTCTTGGCTAGTACGTCCGCCGCTTCATTACCGCTGTATCCGACGTGAGCCCTAATCCATCCAAGTTTAATGTTTGTTGATTTCAGTAATATTTCCTGTGTTTTCGGTGAAGTGCAGTAACACTATGTGGCATTAAATCAACAAGTCATGGGAAGAATTGTCGAAAAATCACATTTTACAGTAAAGATTTGGTCACAGACGGTCATGCCCAGAAAGTGATGACGAAGAAAGTGATTCGGGCTCACCCCGTTTCACAGAATGCTGGGATTGATTTGTAACTTAAATCATTTTTTTGTTTTCTGTACGCAATACTTATATATATTTTGGTAAAAATAGCATACATATTCGGGAAGACTTAAAGGTTTTCTAAAAAATCTCAAATTTTTCTGGAAGTTTTTTGTTTATAACATACAGAGTTTTCAACCTTAACTTCTACTTTTCTAATAAAATTTAGGAGTTCTGAAACTCAAAAATTAAACTTTAGCCCAGTAAATTTTATTTACTAAACAATTATAAAGTTGAGTTCAGATAAAAATTAATATCAGATATGTAATAATAATTGCTTTCAATTTCTTTTTTTTAGATGTCTGATTTTTTCTCTGATTCTTAAATCTGGTCATCAATAAGTTTTAAAAAAATATTTTGGAAAATGCCTACTTGTAACAATCGAAATTATTTTCGCTTACATTATTAATTGGCTATAAAGCAGTCCACTTACATTTCTTACCCGTGTTAATTAAAAAGTTTGAAAGGTGAAAATAGAAGATTTCTTTCTCTGTTTTTATTTTTATTTTTAAAAATTAGATTTATTGTTTCTCACTTCATGTTAGAAGCAATTCATTCGACCACATTTGGAAGATAAACGTTGCATATAAGTTTCTAAAGCACTTAGAATGCTTTTCACCAATGAGGTTAATGGAGTTCTTCCCAATGTACTCCTGAACAGTTCTTCTATCACGATATATGAGCTGATGTAATGGGGAAAGCTGATAAAATGGCGAAATACGCTCACATCTAGGCACATTCTAGCAGCGATGATCACCGAAAGTACGTCTTTCCTTCTCTTTTTCTTTGCCACTGAAGTCTTATTTTATATGTAGAACTATTGAGAAAGTATGGAAGCTCTTTTGTACAGATAATGCCTTGTTTAGATGATAGCCAACAAGAAAATATTACGCGTCCCATTTATAAGCTTGATATTCATTTTTACCTTTTCTTTTCTCGACTACTAAGAAGAACTTATATCATCTACCATAAAGTAGAAATGTGTGTGAAGCAATAGATACAATCGTATATGAAGAAACTACCTGAATATTCGAGCTCTAAATGAAAGTGCTCACGAAAACAAAGTTAAATACTACAACAGTCAAATGAACTTTTTATGATCTACGCAAAAATAAATTCAATTTTAAGAGTGAAGTTGAGGCATAATATTATGCCTAAACTAATATTTATTATACTAATTTAATACTTCTCAACCAATTTTAATCATTAAAAAAGTATAATTAGTTAATTTATAAATTCATGATTATGGCTATAGAAGGATCTAAAGCATGAATTATTACCTAGTTAATTATTTGCTGTTTATTTAACAGTTGACACCAACTTGGCTACAGAAATAAGCTAATTCATTTTTGTTTCACACAATTAATTAAAGCCCACCACAGAAATAAAGTTTGTCAGTCTCAATCATTATTAATTTAGCTTAATTTTTATAAAGCATCATAAAGGAATTTCTAGTGCTGATCTTATATAAAAATTTTAGCTGATGATGTATTAAATTATGTGTTATTGTATTATTTCATAGTGCAATCGTTTTTGTAAAAGAAACACTTTCGATAAAATTTTTCTGTGAACTGGAATTGTGCTTAAGAAGAAGGAAATTCAATTGACAGTTTAAATGTATAAACTGAAATCTGTATTTAACAAAACATTTTGGGCAATAATTGCGCGTAAAAATAAAATCATTTCATTTGAATATTCACTACTTGTCTCGAAAGTATGAATAGATTACGTTTTCAAAATTACACGTAACTCTTAACAGTATAAATGCATTATTGCATTTTTATTGCATGCATGCAATTCTAAGAGTAAAGTTCAGCCAGCACTAATACTTCTCAACCAATTTTAATCACTAAAAATCATAATTAGTTAATTCATAAATTTATGATTATAGTTTTAGAAGGTTCTAAAGCATGAATTATTACCTAGTTAATTATTTGCTGTTTATTTAACAGTTGACACCAACTTGGCTACAGAAATAAGATAATTCATTTTTGTTTCATGCAATTAATTAAAATCCACAGAAATAAAGTTTTCTCAGGATGAATATCATTATTAATTTAGCTGCATTTTTATAAATCATCATGAAGGAATTTATAGTGCTGATTTTATATAAAATTTAGATGACCATATACTAAATTATGTGTTATTGTATTATTTCATACTGCAATCAAGCATGTATAGAAACACTTTTGATAAAAATTTTCTATGAACTGGAATTCTGCTTAAGAAGAAGGAAATTCAATTGTCAGTTTAAATATTTAAATTGAAATCTGTATTTAACAAAAGTTTTTGGGCAAAAATTGCGCGTAAAAATGAAAGCATTTCATTTGAATATACACTACGTGTCTCGAAAGTATGAATAGATTTTAAATTTAAAATTACACGTACGTAACTCTTAACGGTATAAATTCATTATTTCCTAAATTAGCATACTTTAAACGGCTTTTTTCACATCATTTCTCTCATCATTTAAATATTCTTTCTATCATTATTTAGGCACTTTTCATTCAGTTTAAATTTTTTCATTCGTTTCTCAAAGATCAACAACGCCAGTGGCAATAATCACTTTTACATGAAAGGTGTTGAATACTTAAGAGTCAAATATTGACTCACGGTGATACTCAGATATCTTATATCTCTTGAGAATCCAATCAAATGTCTATGGAATTGAGACATGTACCTTCTTAATCAAACAATTACACTAGAAAACCATTAATACTAAAAAGTAGTTTCGGAAAAATAGCAAAACTAAAAGAAATAACTAACAAAACCACAATGGATCCAGTA
>BGPR01049025.1:0-11409 GCA_013235015.1 Araneus ventricosus
GTCTTGGTTTAAGACATATATTTTAACATAACTATAAATAATAGTTTCTAATTGGTATTTTTGGTCATTCACTGAGTATACCTGAATAGGAACCATTGATACACTAAATAAACTTTTGTCAGAGCAAATTTCACCTGAAAAATCTCCACTTGTATCTATTTTGTTCCGCCCCACCACAACCCACTTCATAATTATATCCAGAGTTCTCAGGTCTCTTATAGAGTTTAAGAGCTCTTATTGCACTTTGCACAATCGCGCAGTAGTGTGATCCATTAGAGATTGCAATTTTATTTCTGTGAAGGGTTCTGTTGTATTGACGTCACTCAATAGCACAACTGTTTCGCCTCTTTAATTTTATGATAAGCTGGATACATGATCTTATCTATTTTGATTGTTTGCATTATACTGACATGTATAGAAATTTGCTTCGACTATCAAAGCTTGCTTTGGTCTTCCGAAAGATCACTTTGTTTTGGGTCTGAAAAACGCTTCCTCGCTTTTTTTTTTTAAATTTTATAGTACCTCTTCTGGGAGAACAACGGCGCAGTTTATTTACAATTGCATCTGAAACTCTTTTGCCTTCTCTGCAAAGCAGTGTATCATCTTCCATCGATATCTCTTCCTGGCTTTATGTTTCGAGGATGTGTTGAATTCGCCAAATTTCAAAGTCTTTTTGAGATCTGCCGGTTCTTCTACCCGTTCCAGGATTTGTTAGAGTTTCTATACTTCTCGTGACAATATGAGAAAATGATATACATTCATTTAACCATGAAGAATTGATTGTCAGGAAGCGTTTACTGTGTCTGCTCAACTTCGATAATTTTTGTTCAAATTTTTGTTACCACTTCTGATTATAACTTTAAAAGTTTTTAAACTGTCTTCTGAAAGAAACGGGGCAATAAATCCTTGCAATATATAACTGAACAAAGCACCTATTCATGAAACGTGGCAATAAATTCTTGCAGTATATAACTGAACAAAGCACCTATTCATGATTCTTTGGCGTTAGCAAACCAAACGTCGAAAATTTCGGCACAACATTTGAGTAGTCATTTGTAATGAAGGAAAATTTTTATGAGTTCGCAAATATTCGCAAGAAAATTAAATTATTTCGTATAAGTTACAAGTAATTCTTTCAGGCAAACAAATTACACATTGGTATATTGTACTAAAACTCAAGTCAAAATTGGCTTGAACGTTTTCCTCGCACGGAAAAAACTACTAACAATTCTTATGGTGCTTATGATTAGATTAAAGCACATATTAAAATAAACTCTTATGTAAGCTAATTTTGATACTTCTACAAAAATAATAGCAACACACAACCACTGCTAGGACGCAGAAACACAGCGTATTCATTAAGAAAACTCAGACGAATGACATGAACGCTTAGAACACTTGAAAGGCAGAGCGCAGGTAGTCGGCTGGTCCAACCCTTTTTTCTATTGTTCCGAGCGGTTTCTTGGAATATAAACATTAGTTTCAGATAATTTGGTTTATTCCCTTTGTAAATAGAAATTTCTTTTGCGTAGACAGATAAGAAAATTTTCTTTTGACCCTTTAGACTACGAAAACAACTCACTGTGCGCCGGTTAAAATCAAATCAAAATCATTCCAGCTATCGTCTTCACAAGGTAACATGGACAAACACACACACACATGTAATAATAATAACTTATTTATTCACAAGTAAAACAATAAACACATGAAGCATCCATTTCAAGAATTTCAATTGATTACAAATCTATATTTAAATTAATCCAATAATGAAAATTATTGAATTAATTCCAAAAGGTGCCACAAAATCTAGATTTAATATGACAGATCAGTCCCCAGTCTGGTTGGTATTTGATTGTTGAAATTCCAAATAAGGTTGTCTTTTTCAAGTATTAATAAGTTTTAGTCAAATTTACTTCTGTACTTCGAATGTATGATTATGGATAGGGTAATTTTATTTTAACTTTATCTTAATATTTATATATATTGTAAATGTAATGTAAATTTTGTGTAAATTGCTAATTGATATATTTAAATGAATATATATATATATATATATATATAGAGAGAGAGAGAGACTTTTGAACGAAGAGTGGTTTTGGATTCTAAGGGTCATGATCGTGAAGATTTATCGAAATTTTTCGGAATTCATCTCAACCATTGCAATAGGTTGAGTTTCTATAAGGAATCTACCTAAAAAATGCTCTCCATTTACGCTTGCATAGTAAGATTATTGATACATATCTTTTAGGCATGGTTGCTTCTACAAAAGAGGAAGAAATCAGCGATTTTTGGATCGCTACAATGCATCCCCTTCATGAACGTTGGGACATGCACTTAATCTTTGGAAAGTAACTCGACCGATGGTGGGAACATCATGTTACTATTCAGATGTCACATACTTTGAAAAGAAGCTAAGAAATATTTTAAGCGTGAAGGCACGAAGCTCTGTTTAATATTCAAACGGCGCAAACATTATGTCATATTATTACATTCTTCCTGTAAAAACTAAATTGAACATCTAGACTATCTTTAATCTTTCTTTTATTAACAATTTAGAACTGGCAACATTAACATTATTATTATCGAATCAATCGAGCTATCAATATGGCGATGCATCAAATCTTAATTGTGCCATATTGTAAATATCTGCATATGAGTTAAAGTATTATGAATGTGTGTGCTAGAAGTAGAATAAGTAGGTGTTTATAAAGTTGTGCCAATTCATTCATCCAAAATACGCGACCTGCCACCTCAAAATCATAACACATATAAAAATACTTTTTGTTTCTGGTAAAGATATTCTTTTCTGTATAATAGGCATCACATTTACTTTCACAATTTTAGCTATATGACCTAGTGTTATGGTTATTGTATTATTTTTATGTTCACTGGATAAAGATCCTTCATCTGCAGAATTTATGTGGTCATGGCGGGAACCTTGTAAAGAAAATGTCGCAAAATTTTACATTAAGTTAACTTTTTAGATTCAAATTAATTTTTTAAATTCATTTTTTGATTTTGTCCCCTTTTATTCATAATGCGGATATGACAATTGTCTAGATCATTGGTTCCGAAATTTTATTTCCTTTTACCCCTAAAAAAGCTTTTAATTTTTGAGTACCCCCTACTGACAACCCACCCCCCTTCAACCATGCTTCTGGCCAAAAATGTTCTAATTAATAACGTTAAGGGTTTAGATTAGGGGGCGAAAATGTGGTAAGGGATAACGAATCCCGATTTTTTTTTCGTTTTTAAAAAATAGTGTTAGTTCCTCTTCTCACCAAATGAATACATCATTCAAATGGTATTGCATTAACTTAACATGAAAGATAACAATTACTCAGCGCGATTGTCATTTATTGGAAGGCGATTTCAATGCGGTTCTTGAGCTTGTTTCTTGGAGCTGAATTGAAAAAATTAATATTAAATGAATACAGATGTAATCTCAAGTCTGGAGGTGAGACAAGCGTTCTTTATTCTTTAGGGCCGGTATCCTTATGGGGAGCAACGGGCCCAATTTCCTAGGGATGGTAGCTACCAAAACGCTTTTATCACGATATTAGAATATGCATTCAAATTTTGTTGTTCCGATCTGGTACCATATACTGCAATACTTAATTGCTCTTCGACAAGGATTGTATGAATTTTTTTAACCTTAACTAAGACAGAAAGGAATCCTCCCTTCGCCTTCTGTCTCTCTTAGAGGATTTTTTTTCAATTAGTCTAATATATGTTGTTCGTAAATTACTGTCGGGGTTAACTCATAACTTTTGACAACATAACATGACGATAATTATTACTACATATTTATACACTACAACTCAAAAAAGTGGTTTTTTAGTAATACAAAAAAGTTAAATAATTTCCACAAAGAAGCCTTTTGCAAAAGCCTTTACTTTTTTCGAAACCTATCGACATTTGGCTGGAAATTGAGTTCAGACACGATGTATATAGGTAGTATGTGGTAGGATATTATTACAACGCATGCAATCTTTACACAAGATCCGTTTATTATTTAAGTATCTTCGTCAAAATAAGAATAGCCAAACCACTATGAGGTGGCAGTCGAAAATCCTTCAATACAAAAGTAAAGTAATGGCAGCCTTTCATGGCCTGTAAGACACTGAGACAGAACTCATTTTCCAACAAAATGTCGATAGATTACATGCAGCGAACGGCTTTAATAGTTTCGTTTTTCTCTTAGATAGTTCATTTTTACGTGTTTTCCATTTCTGAAGACGATGTAGCAAAGTAGTTGCTGTTAAGGCGCATTGATATGCACAGAAGATGCTTAACAATGTGCCCCGGAGTCAACTGTATCAATCTGCCCCAAAAGACTTTTTTACTTAAAACAAGTGGTTACTCAAAATAAACTCTTTAAAACCTCAAAACTTAATATATTTCAGAAAAATAAATGTTTTTTCTACCTTTGGTGTAGATTCCCAGGCAGGAAAATGTAATTAGTGAAAGTAATCACACAACACATACTTAGAGTAAAATTTACTTCGACTAGAAGATTAGTTGTTTGGTTCGTTTGTAAATTAACTTTTGACTTACCATGTCCGAAATATTTACCTTGTGCTAAGAATTACAGTGGCATATATATGAGGGATATGAACATCTTGAGCCTTTACAATCATCAAAATTTAAGAACTGTCAATGTTTCCGCATATCAATCTACTCCAACTCTCCCTATGTCATAAACTTAGACAAACTGGAGTTCATTATCTAATCATTCTTTATATCTTTATCTTTTACCTAATCATCATTATCTTATTACTTAAAACAAGTGGTCATGCAAAATTAACGCTAAACCTCAAAACTTAATATATTTCAGAAAAATAAATGTTTTTTTCTGCCTTTCGAATAGATTCCCTGGCAGGAAAATGTCATTAGGGAAAGAAATCACACAACACGTACTTAGAGTAAAATTTACTTCGACTAGAAGATTAGTCGTTTGATTCATTTGTAAATTAACTTTTGACTTACCATGAAAAAATTACCGTGTGCTAAGGGTTATTGTGGCATATATATGAGGGGATATGGACATCTTGAGCCTTTCCAATCATCAAAATTTAATAACTTTCAATGTTCCCGCATATCAATCTACTCGAACTCCCCGTATGTCATAAACTAAGACAAACTGGAGTTCATTATCTAGTAATTAACTATCAAAAATATCATCTAAATTAGTAGAAAGTTGCTACTGAAAATTTGAAAAAAAATTATATTTATTAGCCTATAATCCATGCTTGCAATAGTGTAAATTGAAAGAAAGACAGCAATGAAAAAATAGGTACAACGATTTATTTGCTTTAAACTTAGGAAAAAATTTGAAGTTTGACTTTTGACCTGTTTACTTTTTCATAGAATTCCACTTAATAATGTTTCTGAAAGCATGTCGTCTAAGAAGATTATGCCTCAGTTTTACGGAATAAAATATTTTCTATTGGTAACAACAAAAAAAACTTATAAAGTATAATTGAAATTACCTTTCCTGCTCATAGCTTGTTGGCGTTGTTTTTTAAATTTCTAACTTAGGAGTGTTCCGGCATTAATTTCCAAAAATATTATAGGAAGAAAATGATTTTTACTGTATCATGGAAGTTTTTTAAGTTATTTTTTTCAATGATTTATTATCATGCTGATTCCCCTTTGCTTACCTCAATTTTTAAAAAAAAATTTATAAGAGAAGCGATAAATACATACATTTAATATTTTCATTGGATGGAGTCGCAACCGCAGCGTAAGTCAAGGCAATAAATTGGAGATACATGGAATACGTGCTTCGTACAATAGAAATCGAAAGGCTCAGGAAATTAAATGAAATAATAAATAATCTGTAATATTTTACTTAGTCGTGAGTGATGACACAGGGCTATTGAAAATAATTTCATAAATTTGATTTTTTTATGTTAGTAATACTGGAAAGGAAAACAAATACGTGTATAATTCATTAGCTAACTATTTTTCGGACAAATTTCATCTTCGGAATTCCTTTTTCTTCTTCAGTTTCTCCCCCCCCCTTTTTTTTCAAGAAAATGATTTATTGACAAATATTGTTTTTAATTTTATCACTACATTATTTTTTCACACCTATTTTTTAACATTATTGACCATCAAAATATTGGACAAGAGTCAATATATTTTATCTGCGAATCGCCGTATGTGTAAACTAATGGACTCTCGATCGTCGTTTGACTTCGTTCAAAACTTGATAGAGATCTGTAACTGCAGTGGAATAGTCAATTTGACGCCAAATGACAAATATGGTAAATTATACTCACTAGCGCTTTTCAGTTACAGGTTCACATACACCGATACACAGGTAGCCAATCTATCGATGGACAGATTTGGTCCAATATTCGATAACGATCCAAATTTATAATGAAAGGACTACATACCAAATCTCATTCATCTATTCAATTCAGTTTTTGAGTTATCATATTCATATATTTCTGAGCGAACAGAAAGTAGTTTTTTCATTTATACATTAATTGCAAATCTACAATTCTGGTGTTAAGCCCACATTCAAAATTTCATTCATATAGATTTTAACGTTTCTGAGTCATAGTGTTCACACACAGGCAGCCATAATTCCTCAGGTACTTTTTCCGAACGCGGGCACATGCCGATACACTGGTCAACAAGGTTTCTGTTCCTCATTAAGTGAGTGGTGATTTTCATATTTGAGGGGGTGTTGAAAAAGAATACGACATTAAAAATATTCCATCACCCACAGATATTTTAAAAAAAATTCAGTCTTGAAATCTCAATTCTATAGCATTTATTCAATGCATTTACCATATTAATTTTGGCATTTGGGATTTTTGTATTAATAAGGGGTTAAATAAACAATTATAAAGCTTTAAACTAATAAAAAACACTAAAATATCACATTGTTTATAAAGTTTTAGAAAAATTAAAGAGAAGTTTTGTGAAAAGAAATGATATTCGTAAAAAATTTTCTTATATTTTATGTAGCAGTAAATTCCTTAACTGTGGATGCTCTCTTATACACACAATCAGTAGCTTCTCTAATGAAGTTCCAAAATCAATATCCGAACTTATTAGGGTCCACCTACCTTGATATCCGCGTTCCAATGCAGAAATATCCTGTTGGAAGCGCTTCCCGGGCTCATCGCTTACAGCTCCCAAACTTTCAGGGAAAAAATGTAAATGACATGCCAAAAAAAATTACAATGGCATTGGACATCCTAAATTTTTGTAACTTTTTAGCATTCCTTTAATCTATTTTTCGTATTTAGGATTTCGTTTACTTCTCAAGAAATGCGTCACAACATTTTGAAATCGATCCCAGCTGCTTTTTCTAAATCACTTAATGTATTCTCAAAATTTTTGTCCTTCTTAAGATGCCTAATTTGTGGGTCAACAAAAATGCCCTCTTTAATTTTTGCGTAGCTTAGCGATGGAAACTGTTCTTGCAGGTATCCACGCCCTTCTTTATTCATCGCTTTAACCATATTCTTCATCAATCACAACTTTATGTCAAAATGTGGGAGAATGACTTTCTTTTTATAGATTAGAGAAACGTGCTATAGATTAGAGAAACGGTTTGGATATTTTGTAAACCTGCAATATATCGTTTGCGCTCTGGCCACATCTTTTTGATATAAAGCTGATGTCTTCGTCCTACTGTCCCCTCGTACAGGAAACAGCAGTATTTTGTATAAAATAGTTGCATACCAATGAGAAAAGAAATTACTTTAAAATCTAGCACATATGTTCCAATTATGATGTAAATAGTCGATTTCATAAAGCAATATTTTCATATTTGCACAAGATTCTTTCATTATGCAAAAATACGCTATTGGAACGGACGATAGGGCATTTCCATTATGGAGCAACCACAGCCTTCTAGCTGGGTTTCGAGGCATCGATGAACAATCACCATTATTCCGAGTTATATTGGCAATAAATCGGGTATATCATTATGATAACATAAATCGCCTTTTGTGGAAAAAACCCGAATATTTCTTATGTCGATTTAGAAAAATGGACATGTTGGTACTCTTTTGGTGAAGATTCCCACATTTCAATCTTGATCCAAGTAATTCTGAGTGGTTTTTTGGGGAAATTTTGTTTCTACTCTCTTGTTAAATTGCTATAATAAGAAAAAAACGTATCTGTGGATCAAGCGTATGTAATAGGAAAATGTCCAAAAATTATAAATGAAATTCTTTGAAATTGCAGGGTGCTAGAAAATTTTTACAAACATATTCTTTTTCAGAACCCTGAAATCTATAAGAAACACCCAATATATATTGAGGAACAGAAAATTGGTTAAGATTTGTTTTCAAATTAGCTCTATCTTCATATATAAAAGGCAAATACCATGACTCACTCATCACGAAATCTCCCAAACCACTGGGACTAGAAACTTGAAATTTGGTAGGTGTTTGCTTCTTGGCGAGTAGGTGCTCACTAAGAAATGATTTTTCGAAATTTTAATTAGAATTTAAATTATTTAAAAATTACTTTACATTTTAAAGTTTTTCCAGAATAACTTCGAATCCTATAATCGCTAAAAAACCATTTTTACATCATCTTAAAAATAAAAAATTTAGCTTTTCAAAGCCACCATCTTATTTCCATGCGTCATATTGTTCAGTTTTAATTAATGATTCAAAATGTTTTAAAGCATTAATTTGAACAATGTTTTTATTTTGTAAATAAAATTCAAACCATCTTATTATTTCAGCAAATCTTTTATTCACGCGCTTTTGCAAATGTGATAGTATAAATTGTTTTCTTGGGAAATTAACTCCAAAGCAGAATTTTCACTTTAGTATTCAATGCATTGCTGAAATATTTTATCGGACCTGATTCAAAGCAATAGTTTTATAAAGCGTGGCAATAGATATTTGATTTCAGGTTTGTTTGTTTTTATTGTGTGTGATTTAGATTAAAATGATTTTTGTCCTTTCTTCAAGCATTTAATCTCATGCTTTCCTGCCATTTTAAATTTATGAGGCCTTGAAAAAGCTTTCATATTTTTGTATACTGCATTACAGGTAATTTTTTATTAAAATCTTGGTTAGGTTTAAGAGTACGGTACTGCAGCCAAACTTGAATTTCCTCAAGTGTTAACTCATCAAATTTGGTATCAGAAACTAGAAATTACAGCCTGAAACTAGGAATTACAAAAAAGCAATAGTGTTCGGGAAAAATAACAAATTTTTAAATTTTATTGTCTACCTCCTATACTCCCGGGTCTTTTAGATGTCCATGAATTTTTTGCCGCCTCACTTTCTGTACCCACTGGCTCACACGAGCCTCCAGCATGTTCGGCTTTCGAGACCACATTCAGCGTTAATCATTCTACCGATGAATGATAGATGAATTGAGTGAAAGTTATTTGAAACTCAGTTTGTAAGTTTCATTAGCTGTGATGCATCATATAGAATTGTATCGCTGGCATTTTAAAATTTACGTCTTTAAATATTTTACTATCTGTCAAATACAGTAAAATATTCAGTTTTTTGTTCTTCTTTCCTGAGTTATCGCGGCTGAAACTGCGACGGGTAATGCTATAATTAATATAAAATACAAAAATAAAAACTAATTTAAATGGGCGAACGAGCTGGTCGCCGAAGGCTGCTAGTACTATATAAAACTCGAAATGTTTACTAACACAATTTAATTCATTTCTTATATAAATGAAATAGCAGATAATTCTTAAAATCTGTCCCTACTGGTTATCAACAAAGATTAAGAGCAGGCAATGTTAAGGACGCTATCTTCTATAAATGCATTCTCTTCTAATTTAGCTCCTCAAAGTTACGTGCCATAATCTTATCTCTTTTTTCCGGTTATTTTTTAAAGCTTTGACTCGTTCTACACATAATGTTCTCAGAACTCGAGGACAACGACCAACTGAAAACAGCTTTTGAAGGACTGCGATGTGATAGGAATAATGTTACTCAAGACATTTTCCCTTCGTTACTATGGTTTTCTTTTCAAAAAATGATAAGTGACTATTTTCAAACTCAACTATCGCCATTTCGGATAATATAGATATGGATTAATTCAATAACTTATTATACACTTTTCTTAACAATTTGGATTAAGAATTTTGAAAGTAAGTATTTTCAATTATAATCTTAATATAAATAAAAGTCATTGTGGGTATGTTCTACATCTCCTACTAAACTACTGCAGCAATTTTAACCAAACTTTGCACACTTATTAATTATTTAAGACAAGAGGAAGATTATTGTCAACTTTTCGAAGTGCGAAAGTTAATTAAACAGTCAGTTAATTAGAAATGATCCAAAACCGTTTTTCCGTATTAACTTCGCTGCAAATTATCCCCCCCCAAAAAAAAAATATTTTTATACCATCTTAAAGTTCAAAATTTTACCTTTTCAATGATACCAATTTTATATCTGTAAAATGTTTCCTTCAAATTTTATTATTTTTTCAAAATTTAAGAAATAAATGTTTACAGCAGACTATTCTTAAATAAAGCAAATTTAATGATACTTCGTTGCTAAGCAACTGTGAGTCTTGGAACAAATTGCCTTTTATTTCTGTAAATATTTTAAAAAGAAGTGAAAGATCACTGTCAGCTTTAAAAGGCCGAAAAGTTATTAAATTTTTAAAATTAAAAATTAAGCAAGATTATATAGGGTTTTTTGTCATATATTTTTAAAATGTTATGCTACAATAACTATTTTTATACTATATTAAAGTTTAAAAAATAGCTTTTCAGTGACACAAATTTCATTTGCGTTCAAAATTGTTGCTCTCATTTCAATAATTTAAAAAAATGAATTGTGTATAAAATTCACAATTTGTAGCAGTACAATTTTTATTGTTAAAGAATAAGAATAAGTATGAAGAGCTGTTGCTAAAACAAAATTCTAGAAGAATACCAAAGAAAAGTTTAAAGGGAGACGATTCATAATTTATATCGGGAACAACTATTGATCTGGTTTATTTTGACACTTTCTATTAATGAAAATTTAACTATTTAATTAATTGACCCAAACCTTTCGTCAAAATCCTTCTTATACTTCACTATTTAAGAATGAAATTTGAAGTAAAAACTTTTCAAACGATAAAATAATTTTTGAATTATAGTTTTCTATACAAAAATAATTTTTTCATTAAAAATATTAGACAGAAAAGTGTTTTAATCCCAAGCAACACCTGGCATAACAGCTAGTAGAATATAAAATGATAGAAGCGTGTTTTAAATATGCAAGGTAAAAGATTATATAAAATAGGAATGATGTTTCTGTTTTACAGATCAAATTTGTGTTTTTTGTTTAAATGATAATAAGGATTATCGTATTTATTAGGAAATATTAAGCTTGTTCTGAATCTCCTTTTGGATTTAAAAAATAAACGTCAAGTCATGTTTGTAAATGATATTTATGCAAT
>BGPR01049026.1:0-11409 GCA_013235015.1 Araneus ventricosus
GTCTTGGTTTAAGACATATATTTTAACATAACTATAAATAATAGTTTCTAATTGGTATTTTTGGTCATTCACTGAGTATACCTGAATAGGAACCATTGATACACTAAATAAACTTTTGTCAGAGCAAATTTCACCTGAAAAATCTCCACTTGTATCTATTTTGTTCCGCCCCACCACAACCCACTTCATAATTATATCCAGAGTTCTCAGGTCTCTTATAGAGTTTAAGAGCTCTTATTGCACTTTGCACAATCGCGCAGTAGTGTGATCCATTAGAGATTGCAATTTTATTTCTGTGAAGGGTTCTGTTGTATTGACGTCACTCAATAGCACAACTGTTTCGCCTCTTTAATTTTATGATAAGCTGGATACATGATCTTATCTATTTTGATTGTTTGCATTATACTGACATGTATAGAAATTTGCTTCGACTATCAAAGCTTGCTTTGGTCTTCCGAAAGATCACTTTGTTTTGGGTCTGAAAAACGCTTCCTCGCTTTTTTTTTTTAAATTTTATAGTACCTCTTCTGGGAGAACAACGGCGCAGTTTATTTACAATTGCATCTGAAACTCTTTTGCCTTCTCTGCAAAGCAGTGTATCATCTTCCATCGATATCTCTTCCTGGCTTTATGTTTCGAGGATGTGTTGAATTCGCCAAATTTCAAAGTCTTTTTGAGATCTGCCGGTTCTTCTACCCGTTCCAGGATTTGTTAGAGTTTCTATACTTCTCGTGACAATATGAGAAAATGATATACATTCATTTAACCATGAAGAATTGATTGTCAGGAAGCGTTTACTGTGTCTGCTCAACTTCGATAATTTTTGTTCAAATTTTTGTTACCACTTCTGATTATAACTTTAAAAGTTTTTAAACTGTCTTCTGAAAGAAACGGGGCAATAAATCCTTGCAATATATAACTGAACAAAGCACCTATTCATGAAACGTGGCAATAAATTCTTGCAGTATATAACTGAACAAAGCACCTATTCATGATTCTTTGGCGTTAGCAAACCAAACGTCGAAAATTTCGGCACAACATTTGAGTAGTCATTTGTAATGAAGGAAAATTTTTATGAGTTCGCAAATATTCGCAAGAAAATTAAATTATTTCGTATAAGTTACAAGTAATTCTTTCAGGCAAACAAATTACACATTGGTATATTGTACTAAAACTCAAGTCAAAATTGGCTTGAACGTTTTCCTCGCACGGAAAAAACTACTAACAATTCTTATGGTGCTTATGATTAGATTAAAGCACATATTAAAATAAACTCTTATGTAAGCTAATTTTGATACTTCTACAAAAATAATAGCAACACACAACCACTGCTAGGACGCAGAAACACAGCGTATTCATTAAGAAAACTCAGACGAATGACATGAACGCTTAGAACACTTGAAAGGCAGAGCGCAGGTAGTCGGCTGGTCCAACCCTTTTTTCTATTGTTCCGAGCGGTTTCTTGGAATATAAACATTAGTTTCAGATAATTTGGTTTATTCCCTTTGTAAATAGAAATTTCTTTTGCGTAGACAGATAAGAAAATTTTCTTTTGACCCTTTAGACTACGAAAACAACTCACTGTGCGCCGGTTAAAATCAAATCAAAATCATTCCAGCTATCGTCTTCACAAGGTAACATGGACAAACACACACACACATGTAATAATAATAACTTATTTATTCACAAGTAAAACAATAAACACATGAAGCATCCATTTCAAGAATTTCAATTGATTACAAATCTATATTTAAATTAATCCAATAATGAAAATTATTGAATTAATTCCAAAAGGTGCCACAAAATCTAGATTTAATATGACAGATCAGTCCCCAGTCTGGTTGGTATTTGATTGTTGAAATTCCAAATAAGGTTGTCTTTTTCAAGTATTAATAAGTTTTAGTCAAATTTACTTCTGTACTTCGAATGTATGATTATGGATAGGGTAATTTTATTTTAACTTTATCTTAATATTTATATATATTGTAAATGTAATGTAAATTTTGTGTAAATTGCTAATTGATATATTTAAATGAATATATATATATATATATATATATAGAGAGAGAGAGAGACTTTTGAACGAAGAGTGGTTTTGGATTCTAAGGGTCATGATCGTGAAGATTTATCGAAATTTTTCGGAATTCATCTCAACCATTGCAATAGGTTGAGTTTCTATAAGGAATCTACCTAAAAAATGCTCTCCATTTACGCTTGCATAGTAAGATTATTGATACATATCTTTTAGGCATGGTTGCTTCTACAAAAGAGGAAGAAATCAGCGATTTTTGGATCGCTACAATGCATCCCCTTCATGAACGTTGGGACATGCACTTAATCTTTGGAAAGTAACTCGACCGATGGTGGGAACATCATGTTACTATTCAGATGTCACATACTTTGAAAAGAAGCTAAGAAATATTTTAAGCGTGAAGGCACGAAGCTCTGTTTAATATTCAAACGGCGCAAACATTATGTCATATTATTACATTCTTCCTGTAAAAACTAAATTGAACATCTAGACTATCTTTAATCTTTCTTTTATTAACAATTTAGAACTGGCAACATTAACATTATTATTATCGAATCAATCGAGCTATCAATATGGCGATGCATCAAATCTTAATTGTGCCATATTGTAAATATCTGCATATGAGTTAAAGTATTATGAATGTGTGTGCTAGAAGTAGAATAAGTAGGTGTTTATAAAGTTGTGCCAATTCATTCATCCAAAATACGCGACCTGCCACCTCAAAATCATAACACATATAAAAATACTTTTTGTTTCTGGTAAAGATATTCTTTTCTGTATAATAGGCATCACATTTACTTTCACAATTTTAGCTATATGACCTAGTGTTATGGTTATTGTATTATTTTTATGTTCACTGGATAAAGATCCTTCATCTGCAGAATTTATGTGGTCATGGCGGGAACCTTGTAAAGAAAATGTCGCAAAATTTTACATTAAGTTAACTTTTTAGATTCAAATTAATTTTTTAAATTCATTTTTTGATTTTGTCCCCTTTTATTCATAATGCGGATATGACAATTGTCTAGATCATTGGTTCCGAAATTTTATTTCCTTTTACCCCTAAAAAAGCTTTTAATTTTTGAGTACCCCCTACTGACAACCCACCCCCCTTCAACCATGCTTCTGGCCAAAAATGTTCTAATTAATAACGTTAAGGGTTTAGATTAGGGGGCGAAAATGTGGTAAGGGATAACGAATCCCGATTTTTTTTTCGTTTTTAAAAAATAGTGTTAGTTCCTCTTCTCACCAAATGAATACATCATTCAAATGGTATTGCATTAACTTAACATGAAAGATAACAATTACTCAGCGCGATTGTCATTTATTGGAAGGCGATTTCAATGCGGTTCTTGAGCTTGTTTCTTGGAGCTGAATTGAAAAAATTAATATTAAATGAATACAGATGTAATCTCAAGTCTGGAGGTGAGACAAGCGTTCTTTATTCTTTAGGGCCGGTATCCTTATGGGGAGCAACGGGCCCAATTTCCTAGGGATGGTAGCTACCAAAACGCTTTTATCACGATATTAGAATATGCATTCAAATTTTGTTGTTCCGATCTGGTACCATATACTGCAATACTTAATTGCTCTTCGACAAGGATTGTATGAATTTTTTTAACCTTAACTAAGACAGAAAGGAATCCTCCCTTCGCCTTCTGTCTCTCTTAGAGGATTTTTTTTCAATTAGTCTAATATATGTTGTTCGTAAATTACTGTCGGGGTTAACTCATAACTTTTGACAACATAACATGACGATAATTATTACTACATATTTATACACTACAACTCAAAAAAGTGGTTTTTTAGTAATACAAAAAAGTTAAATAATTTCCACAAAGAAGCCTTTTGCAAAAGCCTTTACTTTTTTCGAAACCTATCGACATTTGGCTGGAAATTGAGTTCAGACACGATGTATATAGGTAGTATGTGGTAGGATATTATTACAACGCATGCAATCTTTACACAAGATCCGTTTATTATTTAAGTATCTTCGTCAAAATAAGAATAGCCAAACCACTATGAGGTGGCAGTCGAAAATCCTTCAATACAAAAGTAAAGTAATGGCAGCCTTTCATGGCCTGTAAGACACTGAGACAGAACTCATTTTCCAACAAAATGTCGATAGATTACATGCAGCGAACGGCTTTAATAGTTTCGTTTTTCTCTTAGATAGTTCATTTTTACGTGTTTTCCATTTCTGAAGACGATGTAGCAAAGTAGTTGCTGTTAAGGCGCATTGATATGCACAGAAGATGCTTAACAATGTGCCCCGGAGTCAACTGTATCAATCTGCCCCAAAAGACTTTTTTACTTAAAACAAGTGGTTACTCAAAATAAACTCTTTAAAACCTCAAAACTTAATATATTTCAGAAAAATAAATGTTTTTTCTACCTTTGGTGTAGATTCCCAGGCAGGAAAATGTAATTAGTGAAAGTAATCACACAACACATACTTAGAGTAAAATTTACTTCGACTAGAAGATTAGTTGTTTGGTTCGTTTGTAAATTAACTTTTGACTTACCATGTCCGAAATATTTACCTTGTGCTAAGAATTACAGTGGCATATATATGAGGGATATGAACATCTTGAGCCTTTACAATCATCAAAATTTAAGAACTGTCAATGTTTCCGCATATCAATCTACTCCAACTCTCCCTATGTCATAAACTTAGACAAACTGGAGTTCATTATCTAATCATTCTTTATATCTTTATCTTTTACCTAATCATCATTATCTTATTACTTAAAACAAGTGGTCATGCAAAATTAACGCTAAACCTCAAAACTTAATATATTTCAGAAAAATAAATGTTTTTTTCTGCCTTTCGAATAGATTCCCTGGCAGGAAAATGTCATTAGGGAAAGAAATCACACAACACGTACTTAGAGTAAAATTTACTTCGACTAGAAGATTAGTCGTTTGATTCATTTGTAAATTAACTTTTGACTTACCATGAAAAAATTACCGTGTGCTAAGGGTTATTGTGGCATATATATGAGGGGATATGGACATCTTGAGCCTTTCCAATCATCAAAATTTAATAACTTTCAATGTTCCCGCATATCAATCTACTCGAACTCCCCGTATGTCATAAACTAAGACAAACTGGAGTTCATTATCTAGTAATTAACTATCAAAAATATCATCTAAATTAGTAGAAAGTTGCTACTGAAAATTTGAAAAAAAATTATATTTATTAGCCTATAATCCATGCTTGCAATAGTGTAAATTGAAAGAAAGACAGCAATGAAAAAATAGGTACAACGATTTATTTGCTTTAAACTTAGGAAAAAATTTGAAGTTTGACTTTTGACCTGTTTACTTTTTCATAGAATTCCACTTAATAATGTTTCTGAAAGCATGTCGTCTAAGAAGATTATGCCTCAGTTTTACGGAATAAAATATTTTCTATTGGTAACAACAAAAAAAACTTATAAAGTATAATTGAAATTACCTTTCCTGCTCATAGCTTGTTGGCGTTGTTTTTTAAATTTCTAACTTAGGAGTGTTCCGGCATTAATTTCCAAAAATATTATAGGAAGAAAATGATTTTTACTGTATCATGGAAGTTTTTTAAGTTATTTTTTTCAATGATTTATTATCATGCTGATTCCCCTTTGCTTACCTCAATTTTTAAAAAAAAATTTATAAGAGAAGCGATAAATACATACATTTAATATTTTCATTGGATGGAGTCGCAACCGCAGCGTAAGTCAAGGCAATAAATTGGAGATACATGGAATACGTGCTTCGTACAATAGAAATCGAAAGGCTCAGGAAATTAAATGAAATAATAAATAATCTGTAATATTTTACTTAGTCGTGAGTGATGACACAGGGCTATTGAAAATAATTTCATAAATTTGATTTTTTTATGTTAGTAATACTGGAAAGGAAAACAAATACGTGTATAATTCATTAGCTAACTATTTTTCGGACAAATTTCATCTTCGGAATTCCTTTTTCTTCTTCAGTTTCTCCCCCCCCCTTTTTTTTCAAGAAAATGATTTATTGACAAATATTGTTTTTAATTTTATCACTACATTATTTTTTCACACCTATTTTTTAACATTATTGACCATCAAAATATTGGACAAGAGTCAATATATTTTATCTGCGAATCGCCGTATGTGTAAACTAATGGACTCTCGATCGTCGTTTGACTTCGTTCAAAACTTGATAGAGATCTGTAACTGCAGTGGAATAGTCAATTTGACGCCAAATGACAAATATGGTAAATTATACTCACTAGCGCTTTTCAGTTACAGGTTCACATACACCGATACACAGGTAGCCAATCTATCGATGGACAGATTTGGTCCAATATTCGATAACGATCCAAATTTATAATGAAAGGACTACATACCAAATCTCATTCATCTATTCAATTCAGTTTTTGAGTTATCATATTCATATATTTCTGAGCGAACAGAAAGTAGTTTTTTCATTTATACATTAATTGCAAATCTACAATTCTGGTGTTAAGCCCACATTCAAAATTTCATTCATATAGATTTTAACGTTTCTGAGTCATAGTGTTCACACACAGGCAGCCATAATTCCTCAGGTACTTTTTCCGAACGCGGGCACATGCCGATACACTGGTCAACAAGGTTTCTGTTCCTCATTAAGTGAGTGGTGATTTTCATATTTGAGGGGGTGTTGAAAAAGAATACGACATTAAAAATATTCCATCACCCACAGATATTTTAAAAAAAATTCAGTCTTGAAATCTCAATTCTATAGCATTTATTCAATGCATTTACCATATTAATTTTGGCATTTGGGATTTTTGTATTAATAAGGGGTTAAATAAACAATTATAAAGCTTTAAACTAATAAAAAACACTAAAATATCACATTGTTTATAAAGTTTTAGAAAAATTAAAGAGAAGTTTTGTGAAAAGAAATGATATTCGTAAAAAATTTTCTTATATTTTATGTAGCAGTAAATTCCTTAACTGTGGATGCTCTCTTATACACACAATCAGTAGCTTCTCTAATGAAGTTCCAAAATCAATATCCGAACTTATTAGGGTCCACCTACCTTGATATCCGCGTTCCAATGCAGAAATATCCTGTTGGAAGCGCTTCCCGGGCTCATCGCTTACAGCTCCCAAACTTTCAGGGAAAAAATGTAAATGACATGCCAAAAAAAATTACAATGGCATTGGACATCCTAAATTTTTGTAACTTTTTAGCATTCCTTTAATCTATTTTTCGTATTTAGGATTTCGTTTACTTCTCAAGAAATGCGTCACAACATTTTGAAATCGATCCCAGCTGCTTTTTCTAAATCACTTAATGTATTCTCAAAATTTTTGTCCTTCTTAAGATGCCTAATTTGTGGGTCAACAAAAATGCCCTCTTTAATTTTTGCGTAGCTTAGCGATGGAAACTGTTCTTGCAGGTATCCACGCCCTTCTTTATTCATCGCTTTAACCATATTCTTCATCAATCACAACTTTATGTCAAAATGTGGGAGAATGACTTTCTTTTTATAGATTAGAGAAACGTGCTATAGATTAGAGAAACGGTTTGGATATTTTGTAAACCTGCAATATATCGTTTGCGCTCTGGCCACATCTTTTTGATATAAAGCTGATGTCTTCGTCCTACTGTCCCCTCGTACAGGAAACAGCAGTATTTTGTATAAAATAGTTGCATACCAATGAGAAAAGAAATTACTTTAAAATCTAGCACATATGTTCCAATTATGATGTAAATAGTCGATTTCATAAAGCAATATTTTCATATTTGCACAAGATTCTTTCATTATGCAAAAATACGCTATTGGAACGGACGATAGGGCATTTCCATTATGGAGCAACCACAGCCTTCTAGCTGGGTTTCGAGGCATCGATGAACAATCACCATTATTCCGAGTTATATTGGCAATAAATCGGGTATATCATTATGATAACATAAATCGCCTTTTGTGGAAAAAACCCGAATATTTCTTATGTCGATTTAGAAAAATGGACATGTTGGTACTCTTTTGGTGAAGATTCCCACATTTCAATCTTGATCCAAGTAATTCTGAGTGGTTTTTTGGGGAAATTTTGTTTCTACTCTCTTGTTAAATTGCTATAATAAGAAAAAAACGTATCTGTGGATCAAGCGTATGTAATAGGAAAATGTCCAAAAATTATAAATGAAATTCTTTGAAATTGCAGGGTGCTAGAAAATTTTTACAAACATATTCTTTTTCAGAACCCTGAAATCTATAAGAAACACCCAATATATATTGAGGAACAGAAAATTGGTTAAGATTTGTTTTCAAATTAGCTCTATCTTCATATATAAAAGGCAAATACCATGACTCACTCATCACGAAATCTCCCAAACCACTGGGACTAGAAACTTGAAATTTGGTAGGTGTTTGCTTCTTGGCGAGTAGGTGCTCACTAAGAAATGATTTTTCGAAATTTTAATTAGAATTTAAATTATTTAAAAATTACTTTACATTTTAAAGTTTTTCCAGAATAACTTCGAATCCTATAATCGCTAAAAAACCATTTTTACATCATCTTAAAAATAAAAAATTTAGCTTTTCAAAGCCACCATCTTATTTCCATGCGTCATATTGTTCAGTTTTAATTAATGATTCAAAATGTTTTAAAGCATTAATTTGAACAATGTTTTTATTTTGTAAATAAAATTCAAACCATCTTATTATTTCAGCAAATCTTTTATTCACGCGCTTTTGCAAATGTGATAGTATAAATTGTTTTCTTGGGAAATTAACTCCAAAGCAGAATTTTCACTTTAGTATTCAATGCATTGCTGAAATATTTTATCGGACCTGATTCAAAGCAATAGTTTTATAAAGCGTGGCAATAGATATTTGATTTCAGGTTTGTTTGTTTTTATTGTGTGTGATTTAGATTAAAATGATTTTTGTCCTTTCTTCAAGCATTTAATCTCATGCTTTCCTGCCATTTTAAATTTATGAGGCCTTGAAAAAGCTTTCATATTTTTGTATACTGCATTACAGGTAATTTTTTATTAAAATCTTGGTTAGGTTTAAGAGTACGGTACTGCAGCCAAACTTGAATTTCCTCAAGTGTTAACTCATCAAATTTGGTATCAGAAACTAGAAATTACAGCCTGAAACTAGGAATTACAAAAAAGCAATAGTGTTCGGGAAAAATAACAAATTTTTAAATTTTATTGTCTACCTCCTATACTCCCGGGTCTTTTAGATGTCCATGAATTTTTTGCCGCCTCACTTTCTGTACCCACTGGCTCACACGAGCCTCCAGCATGTTCGGCTTTCGAGACCACATTCAGCGTTAATCATTCTACCGATGAATGATAGATGAATTGAGTGAAAGTTATTTGAAACTCAGTTTGTAAGTTTCATTAGCTGTGATGCATCATATAGAATTGTATCGCTGGCATTTTAAAATTTACGTCTTTAAATATTTTACTATCTGTCAAATACAGTAAAATATTCAGTTTTTTGTTCTTCTTTCCTGAGTTATCGCGGCTGAAACTGCGACGGGTAATGCTATAATTAATATAAAATACAAAAATAAAAACTAATTTAAATGGGCGAACGAGCTGGTCGCCGAAGGCTGCTAGTACTATATAAAACTCGAAATGTTTACTAACACAATTTAATTCATTTCTTATATAAATGAAATAGCAGATAATTCTTAAAATCTGTCCCTACTGGTTATCAACAAAGATTAAGAGCAGGCAATGTTAAGGACGCTATCTTCTATAAATGCATTCTCTTCTAATTTAGCTCCTCAAAGTTACGTGCCATAATCTTATCTCTTTTTTCCGGTTATTTTTTAAAGCTTTGACTCGTTCTACACATAATGTTCTCAGAACTCGAGGACAACGACCAACTGAAAACAGCTTTTGAAGGACTGCGATGTGATAGGAATAATGTTACTCAAGACATTTTCCCTTCGTTACTATGGTTTTCTTTTCAAAAAATGATAAGTGACTATTTTCAAACTCAACTATCGCCATTTCGGATAATATAGATATGGATTAATTCAATAACTTATTATACACTTTTCTTAACAATTTGGATTAAGAATTTTGAAAGTAAGTATTTTCAATTATAATCTTAATATAAATAAAAGTCATTGTGGGTATGTTCTACATCTCCTACTAAACTACTGCAGCAATTTTAACCAAACTTTGCACACTTATTAATTATTTAAGACAAGAGGAAGATTATTGTCAACTTTTCGAAGTGCGAAAGTTAATTAAACAGTCAGTTAATTAGAAATGATCCAAAACCGTTTTTCCGTATTAACTTCGCTGCAAATTATCCCCCCCCAAAAAAAAAATATTTTTATACCATCTTAAAGTTCAAAATTTTACCTTTTCAATGATACCAATTTTATATCTGTAAAATGTTTCCTTCAAATTTTATTATTTTTTCAAAATTTAAGAAATAAATGTTTACAGCAGACTATTCTTAAATAAAGCAAATTTAATGATACTTCGTTGCTAAGCAACTGTGAGTCTTGGAACAAATTGCCTTTTATTTCTGTAAATATTTTAAAAAGAAGTGAAAGATCACTGTCAGCTTTAAAAGGCCGAAAAGTTATTAAATTTTTAAAATTAAAAATTAAGCAAGATTATATAGGGTTTTTTGTCATATATTTTTAAAATGTTATGCTACAATAACTATTTTTATACTATATTAAAGTTTAAAAAATAGCTTTTCAGTGACACAAATTTCATTTGCGTTCAAAATTGTTGCTCTCATTTCAATAATTTAAAAAAATGAATTGTGTATAAAATTCACAATTTGTAGCAGTACAATTTTTATTGTTAAAGAATAAGAATAAGTATGAAGAGCTGTTGCTAAAACAAAATTCTAGAAGAATACCAAAGAAAAGTTTAAAGGGAGACGATTCATAATTTATATCGGGAACAACTATTGATCTGGTTTATTTTGACACTTTCTATTAATGAAAATTTAACTATTTAATTAATTGACCCAAACCTTTCGTCAAAATCCTTCTTATACTTCACTATTTAAGAATGAAATTTGAAGTAAAAACTTTTCAAACGATAAAATAATTTTTGAATTATAGTTTTCTATACAAAAATAATTTTTTCATTAAAAATATTAGACAGAAAAGTGTTTTAATCCCAAGCAACACCTGGCATAACAGCTAGTAGAATATAAAATGATAGAAGCGTGTTTTAAATATGCAAGGTAAAAGATTATATAAAATAGGAATGATGTTTCTGTTTTACAGATCAAATTTGTGTTTTTTGTTTAAATGATAATAAGGATTATCGTATTTATTAGGAAATATTAAGCTTGTTCTGAATCTCCTTTTGGATTTAAAAAATAAACGTCAAGTCATGTTTGTAAATGATATTTATGCAAT
>BGPR01049027.1:0-11409 GCA_013235015.1 Araneus ventricosus
CATTTTCTTAGTTTTAGCTTGTATATCACCAACAGAGAAAAGATTGTAAAATTATATATGTCCGCTAAGTGCAGTAAAAAAATAGATAAGAAGTAAACACTGCAAGATACATAAGTAAAAAAACGACAAATTTGACATTCCTAAGTGTACTGAAGACAAACAAACCTTTAAAAACTTTCAATACTACTCAATGTCGCCAACTAAAGTACTGAAACAATTGAGATCGCCATTGACAAAGCACTGTGCACCAGCTCGGTGATACCCAAACGAAGCAAAAAAACAGAAATTTCATACCTATGTAAAACATTTTAATGTGCCAAACTCCTTAAAACACGTATACTAACTAGTAGGAACATTTTTATTTTAGTCTTAAACGAACAAAGAGTAATGAAACAAATTTGTATTGAAATCAATAGAGAAGGTTGATAAGAAATTAGATGTCAGATGACATGAAGTCAAATAACTATTAAGGATCTGCTTACGTTGTTGAGGGTCCATGGAATATAAATGATGCTGATTCAATTGGAAATTATATTTCCGCAAATTAGTTGGTCGCCGAAGTCGGCTAGTATAATATATCTTTTGTTCGTATGGTTTATTATTTGCAATAATTGCATTCTTTCTAGTCGAACGAAATGGAAAACAGTTTTAATAAATTTCTTAGTCTAGATTATATATCACCACAGAGAAAGACTGCAAATTATTTATGGCCGCTGATAAAAAGTGGATAATATTTGAATCTTAAGATCCTAATCTGCAAAAGCAAAAAATCACAAATTTGATATATTTTAGCAAGTATGCTGAAAACGAAAAAAGAAGATTATTAGAAGACTATATTAAAAAAACCTGAAAATTTTTTCTAACAAATTTCCTTAGCTTTAGCTTGTATATCGTACTGCCAGAGAAAGATTTTATTTATTTTTCTCCTATGCAGAAAAAAACGGAGATAATATTTTCAGACAAAACATCCAAAGCTAAGCAAAGGCAAAACCCCCCAAATTTTACATATTTAACTGTACTGAAGACAAAAGAAATCTTTAAAGAAAACTTTAAATACTAATTAATGTCGCCAACAAAGTACTGAAAAGTTGAGATCACGTTGACAAAGAAAAAAATCGAGTAGTTCGGTGACACCTAAAGTATAAACGTAAATTCCATACCGGTAAAATATTTTGAATTTCTTCGCCAAACTCTAAATACGTATAACTAGGTAGGAACTTTTATTTCCAGTCTTAAACAAACAAGAGTAATGTAGTTAGCCCTTTATTGAAATCAATCGAGGATTAAAGATTTTCTTTTCCTTGTATCCGGTACACTTAGTCATTAGGAAAAACGATGAACTTGTTATCAACGAGGCCTGCTATATTGCCACGAGGCCGCCTTTAGCATTAGGGTCTCTTCTTTCTTTCTAGGAAGCCTTCTGTAACAGAGCGCGATAGAGAGGACAATTTCTGCTGTTGTTCAACCACAAGTCGATACATGACTGATGCACCCATGAGAGCAACAAGACGCTTAATTTGATCCTGGCGAGGAAGAGGTGCCCAGGCAAATAGGGCATCTGCTCTGTAGTTGGAGTGTCCGTGCCAGGAGGCTGACCTTCTGCTGGTGCTTCATCACCTTGCAATGGCATTTGTGCGTTTCACTGTTCCCCTACCTTTCAACACTGAAGAAGCTGTCGTCCCAAATATATGTCAAGAGAATGGTTGTGGCTTCCCGGACGGTGCGTCTATTCCCTGTCTGCACTGTAGATGCATCCTTTTATCAGAAACGTCTTGAGAATACTTGCGTTTTAGGGCACCCTTCCGTGACTATTCTCCTTGAAAATTTAAATTAACAACTTGACATGGAAACACGTCGGAGATATGATATGAGAAAAAAACATCTGATCGCTTAAAATTTTATTTATAGCCATGTTACTTAATGGCACAAAGAGACGAAATTAAGCAAAAAATTCCCAAACACAAATCTCCAAAAAAATAATAAATGTCTAGTCCTCCCAAAATAGATCTATAAATCGGAGCTCAATTATTTTTTTGCAACCCCTTCCTGAAAGATGCTTCGTATAAGTTTTTTAATATCAAAATTAGCCCAATTTTCAAATAACCTAACCTACAAATCACAATTACAACCTCTTGCCAATTTACATCCAGGTGTCTGCCTTTTACAATTACATCACCATACTTTATTTAAAGACTTCTTTCCCTTACTTGATACCCATTCATCATGGGCTTTCTTATCTCTTTTATGTTTCATATATTTCGTTTGACGGTTAAGTTTAGTTTAAAATGCTACCGCCCATTTTTTTGAGAGATAACATTTAACCAGAATATAAAGCTGTCTAAAAATGTTCTGAAATCGCTTATCCAAAGTAATGAAAAAGTACTAAATTAAAATAAATAGAAAAAAGGGTTGGTAATACAAACATATCTGAAAATCTATAATTTATTAAAATTGAAGGTAAACAAACGTATGTATGGCTGTATGTGCTGTCCTCTATCTTCTCACGAACCAAGGCCGAGAGAAGGCAAGTGGAAGGTGCCCAAAGATGTATAGGCATCCAGGGAAGCCATTACTGGCCATTTAATTTCTTTGAATTTAATTAGTGAAAAGATAGCTTAATTAAAAAAATCCAATTGACAACAATGCTTTTCTATTGTTTTGATACTTTATAACAATATTCTTTCATTGTTGCAGCGCAATCTTGCACATGAGCATTTTATTGTTGGAAGCTCGTTTATCAAAGAACATTGTTACAACAAATAATAAAAAAAGGACGCTGGACAGAAATAAAAAATGCATTGTTGTATGTATAAATTCTTTTGTCCCGTGATATTTTGTCACGTGAACAGAATCATCAACGAATTTAGAGGCGTGTTTTGTTTCTGTAAAGCTATACGAAAAGATAAGTTAGATTAGTTAGTGTTAGTGGATTTTAAATCATTATTCATTGATTTGATCAAGTTTAAATATTTGGTATTTCATTTTAAACTGATATCTGTAGTTACCTATTTTGGTTTGTTCAATTCGCTTCTTCCGATGTCTAAAGAAAAGAGAGACGGGATGATGTGCCCGTAGACAGCAGGCAGAATTATGAAAACGTGAAAGGAGAGTTAAGGAAACTCACGAAGAAAGAAACGGCCTATTTTCGTTCATGGAAAAAAGTGGCCAGGACAGAAGAACAAATTAATAGCTCTAAGTTGACAGTAATGGCACAACGTGGCTAGAAGAGAAGAGAAGAAACCGAAGAACAACAACGAAATAGAGGATTGTCACACATGGCACAACGCGGGCTGAGAGAAAAACCAAAGAAACAGAAGGCACGCAGTCAGCTGATTTGTCAGACAAGGCACAACGTAGCCAGGAGGAGCAGGAGCCAAAGAAATAAGAAGAACAAAGGAACATTGGTAAGATGCGACGTGTCACGTGACCTCAAGGAATGACGCAATATTCGAGATAGTTCCAATATAGAAACATTTTATCATATATCCTTATTAAAATTCATACGTCAACAGGCTGTGGCTGTCCTCATCTCTTCAAGAACCACTGAATCCTAAATTTAGCCGTAAGAACCAAAAGATGGAAAAATAATCCAATGAAAGTTAAAAAGATATTAATTAAAAAAACGTCAAAATGATTAAAATTGACGTAAGCACATTCTATTGGCATGGTGAATTCATTAACTACGTTTTTTCCCCTATTATTAGTTTTCATGCATTAGGTGTAAAATTTTTTTTAGCTTCTTTAATCTGGTTAGTAGTTTTTTTGAGCGAGCTTCTGTGTTTGATTTATTGAACAATGACAAAAATCGTTTTCCTTGCATTTTTCTTTCTTTTTGATGTCGTCGGTGTTTCAACATTTACGTTTTGTTGGGGAAAATATTAATTCATTTTATCCGGTTTTTTTTCATTATTATCTAATTACGGGCAAGATCGAAAATATATGTTTCTGTGTTTAATTCTATCAGTTTGCGGTAATTTTAAATTGTTTATCGTTCTTGTTTTATTTCTTGTTTTATTTTTTTTCTTTTGCAAAATATCATGTCTATCTGTTTTAATTTATAAGCATTTTAATTCTCGCGTTTCATTCAAACCAAACCAGTTTTAAGGTAGTAAAAGTATTAGAATTGAAAGCCTTAGTCCAACAAGAGAGGATTCAAAATAGATGGGGGGTGCTAACTTTAGAAGTTTATGATAATATTTGTAGGAAAAAAAAATAGAGACGGAATTTGAAAATATGTGGATTCCGAGAAACGCTAAGGAAGAACTATAAGGTAATTAAAATGTTGATTTAAAAATTTTAATAAAACAATATAGGATTCAAAGGAAATGTTTGGGGGAACAACAAGCATGTTAGCGACAATTAAAACATAAACCGACAGCGAAAAATAAAATATAGAAGTGACAAAACATAAACTGATAAAGGAAAAATAAAATATAGTGACAATAAAAAATAACTGAGGCTGGTATAAGAAAATAGTAATAAAAGACTGATTTGAAAGAATATTTGATTTGTTGGGGAAAGTAACTGATATTTGTTGGTAAAACGGAGCTGGGTATATGAAAAATAAGGGATCCGAAGGTCTCACGATCTCACCTTCCGCCCGGAATATCCCATTATTCAAGATTGCCCGTGCAACGCCGGGTCATGCAGCTAGTCTACTGTATTAAAAATTGGAAGGTAAACAAACGTAATGTATGTATGTATGTCCTTCTATCTTCTCAACCGCCGAACGGAGAAGGCATGGAAAGGTACCATAAGATGGGGAATAATCCAGGAAGCTGCTCTCTGGCCATTTATATCTGGAAATTTTAATTAGTGAAAACATAATTAAAACTAATTTACAACAATATTTTCATTGTTTTGATATCTTACAACAATACTTTTCATTGTTACAGCGCAATTCAAAATATATTTTACTGTTGAAGTCGTTTACTTTAAAGAACATTGTTACAACAACAATAAAAAAGTGACGCTGACAGAAATAAAAAAATGTATTGTTGAAAGTGTATAAATTCTTTTTTATAAATCCCGTGATATAACGTCCAACAAAATCATTTTAACAAAATTAAAAGGGGTGTATTATTTCTGTAAAGTTATGTGCCGAAAGATATAGATTAGTTATGTTAGTGATTATTCATTGATTTGATAAAGTTTAAATATTTGTGGAAGCTTCTATTTTAAGCTGATATTTGGAAGTTACTACTTTTGCTTTGTTCAATTCTCGCTTTTTCCGATGCCTAAAAGAAAAAGAGGAATTACAGGGGATGCTGCCAGTAGACGGGAGGCAATTAGAAAACGTGAAAGGAGAGTTGTTGAAACTGAAGAAGAAAGAAGCCGCCGATTGTCAACTATGGCACAACGTGGCCAGGACAGAAGAGCGGAAGAAACAGAAGAACCAAGTAATAGCCGATTGTCAGACATGGCACAACGTGGGAAGGAGAGAAGAGCCGAAGAAACAGAAGAACAAAGAAATAGCCGATTGGCAGTAATGGGACAACGTAGCCAGAAGAGAAGATCCGAAGAAACAGAAGAAGAAAGAAGCTGCCGATTTCAACTATGGCACAACGTGGCCAGAAGAGAAGAGCGGAAGATACAGAAGAACAAAGAAATAGCCGATTGTCACTCAGTATTTCTTTTTTAGAGAGCTTATGTGTTTGGATTCATTAATATCGGGAAAAAAATCATTTTCTTTCCTTTTTTGTATTAAGGTGTTTAACTTCGTAACGTTTGTTGTGGAAAGTAAGTGACAATTTTTGTTGAGAAAAACAGAGGCGGGCCATACGAAAATATATGGACCCCGAAGCCTCACATGACCTCGCTTCTCTCCGCCCGGGAATATCCCATTATTAGAGATAACGAGTGCAACGTCGGGCCATACAGATAGACTAGAATTAGATAGACCAGAGATTCCTAAGCTGTGGTACGCATTCCCCTGGGGTTACGCAAAGGACCATTTGGGGGCACGCAAATAAAGTTGTTAATGGCGGAAACAAGAAAACATAAGGGATTAAAAAAGTTATAGAACTTTGTTCCTCCAAGTCCCTTGGTATTTAATAACTATACCACTTGAATAGTTGATTAATACGGAGTGTAATTATTAGCAATCCTTATAAGTTAATGCAAAATTATTACAATACTGATTACATTTGTTTTGGCGTTAAACTAATACTATTGTAAAAATGCAATAAAAAATAAAATAAGTCGAGCAGATATTTTCCAGGCAAATGTCAAATCCGAGTTATTTAACTTTTAAACTATTCTAAGTCCTTATAATTATTGATAAAAACTTCTTAGCATAGACGGTGGGGGAGGATATGCCAAAAATTAATCAAGAGGTGCGCGAGGGAATAAAGGTTGGGAACCTCTGAGATATACATTTCATTTCGCTAGGACACGGAATAATTTTTTTTACAAAATAACAATCTTTTTGTATTTTTTTAAATAGTCCATTTTGACACGTTTTCGTGGGCAGAATGTTTGAACAGCTCTTTTCGCCTTATTTACTTAAGAGAGAATATTGGGCATGTGTCATGTTACCTCACTTCTTTCCGTCAGGGAATGATGCATTATTCGAGATAGCCCGTGCAACGCCGGGCCAAACAGCTAGTAATTATATAATTTAATTTTCAATTGCTTTTATAGTGCGTCAAATAATGCGATAGTGATTATCTAAGTTCATTTTATACGTTTCTCATTTATACGTCGTTTACATTTATTACATCGTTTACATTAATATGTCGTTTTATCACAGTCCGGATTCATTCCTAACCATTGTAAGGACTAAGTGCTTCGTTTATACGACGAAAAGCTTCGGTCATACACCTTTTTATAAATAAAGACAGCGATTTTCAGCCTCGGTTATTGTGAACGAGCGAAACATTTCCTAGAAAGCGAGGGAGGTAACAGAATTGATCAGAATGTGAAGAACTAATTCCGCCTTCATTTTACAGACGAATGAACCTCACTGTAATAAAGAACTTATTTTGATTATCAAAACACAAATGAAAAAACATTCATTAGACTCGATTCGATTCATAATACTGTGCGTAACACTCACGTTTCAGTCAGTCGTTTTTTAAAAAATTATACACCTACCTGAAGACACAAGAATCGTATAAGAAAAGAAAAATATAATTAGTACTCAAAATATGCAATAAAGTTATGACTTCTCTCACTTTTATTATGAATGCATAATTTTAAAATTTCATTATTGTTTCTAATACCGTTAGTATTGAACAGGTATTATCTTCAAAAAAATTTAAATTATTACTTTTAAATGAATTTACATTAGTAGCATTAAATTTATATTAATCAAAGTTACTTATCAAAATTTCGTTTATACGTCTTTTCATTTATACTTCGTATTTTGCCAGTCCCGTGAAAACGTTCAAACTGAGATTTACTGTAATATTAAACGAGAGAATGTTTTATAGAGTCTTGACAATTAGATCAGAATCAATGCAAAAATCTAAAAATATTAACATTTGCATCTTTTTAATGAGCTGAGCGCCTACATATTTATTGATAGACAGATAGAACTTCTCGTAAATACGTTTGAAATCTAGAATTTGGTACGTACTCTTAAAAAGTCGCCAAAGCTAATGAAGTGGTGCAGAAGTCAAGATCTAGATCAGGTGATTTGGCGCTGTTCTAAAAGTACGAACTTATAGATTTGATCTCTGAAGACCTCCAGCAATTTTATTTTTTTGTATTATGCTTTGAGAATTTTCTATGTGATTTAAATCTAGCTTCTTTTTCCGCTAACTTCACAACCATTTGGTCACCTAATCATAGCGCTGTTTTAATGAATTGTTTGGTCGCCAGATGTGTTGATAAGTTGTCGAAAAAACTCAAAGTGAACATTACACTAGATTTCTACCCTCTATTTTTTCAATATGACAATTTTTTTTAAGGACAGAGGAAATTTAAGCCTTTACTGTTACTCTCCTTTCGCGTTTGAACATCGCTTCGTTTTACCTTAAGTTTGCAACTGAAATGACACATAAATTTGTCCAGTCACAGCATCTAACCAATATATGAAAGAAATTCTCGAAGAAATAAGTTGTGAGAAATATATTTGTTGTCTCCTCCAAAATAATGAATAAAGCATTGAATTAAAATAACTAAAAATTAGTCGTGATGCGGAAACATAACCAAAATGCAATTATATATATAAATTTTCGGTACTTTTCCGTTAGCCGGGCGCAAGCGAAAAATCGCCAAATAATGTAGAATTCCGCAAAATTTCTTACAACCATTCTCTTGGCGACTTGGCTCGCGTTTGGTTCACAATTGGCGATATTTGCGCCCGGCTGACGGAAAATCGCTTCGCTTGGCGACTTGGCTCGCGTTTGGTTCACAATAGGCGACATTTGAGCCTGGCTAACGGAAAAGTACCAAATTTTCAAATATTCTGACAGCGCCAAACTGATCGCTAGCGTTAAAAGTATATTACCAAAGAATTGATATCCATTAACGAGGGAAGATTTTGCAGCTTCCTCAATATTTGGTCAGATATAATGTACAAAACTAAAGAGATTAAAAGTGTCCTCTATCTAATCATTTACAAGTGTTCACCGTTGTTGGTAGCCAGATAGCACTGCTCAAAAATACAGTCGCTGTGGACAATTGTTTTGAGGCAGTCTAGGTTGATTGTGCCATAAGATGTCGGAAGACAAATTATTTCTTCTTGTGCAGTATTTCGCTTAATCACACTGTTGTGAATAGCTGTAAAACTTGTCTTTTTATATTATACTTTGAGAATTCTCTATTTTCCAAATTGACAGCTTTTGAATCATAACCAAGGGGGTTAGACTTGAACACACTATTCGTTAGCCAAATTTGGCCAAGAGATAACTCACCAAATTTGGCATTAGATTTAATACTGTTAAGATGTAATGGTTAGCGAAATTTTGTAAATTTCGGAAGGGGACAGTACCGTATTTTCGGACAGTAGGTCACCGAACACCGGCAAAACAAGCCTTTGGTTATAATAAAATTTTCAAACGGTCCCAAACGAAATACTATGCCATTTTTGAATTTTAAATGCTTGTAACGATCTTCAAAAACAAGAAAATCGGATATAGTGAACCAAAATTTCCACATTTCAAGCTTATTTTCAGCATTTTAACAAAAAATCCCTACCTATTTTCGTATGTAAATGTAAGTGCAATTAATTTCAATGTTTAATATTTTCAATAAATATTTTTTTTTATTATAACTCCTTATTAATTGTTATTTAGTGGAATTAATTTGTTCAACGCAGAATAGCATTTAAGGATTATAGGAAATCTTGTGCAGCCAATATTTAACAAATAAAATATACTGAACTCTCGGTTATATAGCGAAGATCTGGATCGGTTCGTTAAAGATTCTTTATAGCGGGGTTTGACTGTACTTATAAAATTCTCTATTTACCAACTTGGCAGATTTTTATCTCGATTGTGGATAATTCAAATTTTAAATCCACTTATTTTATAGACACTTTGGATTAAAATCAATTCTCACGCAATAAGTGATATACTTTAACATCTAAGCAGCAAATTTAAATTGTTATTGTGCAAATCCAAATAATGAAAATTTAAAAGGCTACATTAAAGCAATAGACTTTTCACTCCAAATGAAATTTAAAATATCTACTGATATAAATTTCTCCTCTTAACTCTTATATCTGAATTAACTATACTATTTAGGAAAGAAATTTTTAAAAATTGTTTGCTAAAACTTACCCCCAACAATTTGAGGAAGAAAAGGGAGATGCCTTTATAAAAATAAGGGTATGTCTTTCAGGTTTATTTTTGAAATAAGAACTTTTGAAGAAAAGTCCTAAGTCTAAATATGCTCTACTTGGAAAGAAGAGTTGAGAAAAAATTCGCTGCTGATTATAATCACGAAAATAATTTGATAATTACCATCATCCACGTATTTCGCCAATAAGCGTGTTATCTAACCCGCATTCATCTGTAGTGGCACGTGTAATATTGCGCTCTTAAATACCATTTTATAGATATGTTTCATTTTTCTTGAACCTTTTTTGGGAGATATTTTATGAAGTGCTCTCTACATAGACAATTATCTTTCTTTTAGTCAAGTTTAATGTAGGATCAAGTGCAGATGATTTTGTCAAATTTTAGCATCTCCTTAAATATTATATATAATTTCTGTCAAATTTAATTTTATTTTTCCCAGAATGGCCAGAAGAAATAGTTGTTAAAAATAATTACAGAATCTATATATTTAAAATAATTTCCCAATACAATGATAGTTTCCCTGGACCGATTTCGGCGATTTTTATTTCATATGAAAGCTTATGACGTCTATGCATGCCACCAATGGTGGCCTGCTATCTCCCACCCTCCATTTTCGAGATATGTCGCAAAATAAAAATTTTGCCGAGTCCCTCAGCCACCGCCAATTTGCATCGCCAAGTTGCAATAATGGCCACAGGTTAATGATATTACGAGCGAACAGCTGATCGCTGATGGCGGCTGGTGAAATATTAAAAGAAAATAGTTTTATTGTGTAGGTGAATTTTTCTTTCGTCAATTATCCTACATATTTCTGCTATCTCAGCGAACGAAAGAACAGAGCATAGAATTTGCAAGTTTATGTCTTTTGATAGCTAAGAAAACATATGAAATTCACATTTTTATGTAATGAGTTATCATTGAATTGATTTTTGTACTATGGTGTGAAATTATCTTTCCTGCGTATTTTTCATCCCCTCAACTCGCTGGGGAGCTTCGGACGGAAAGGGAGGGGAATTAATTACATTAAAGAAGAATATTTGTGCCAACTTGTAAATGCTGCAAACATTGGACCCTCTATATGTGTGTGAGTCAAAAAAAATTTCAGGTTGTTTTCGAGGGAGCTTTCTGCATGAAATATTGGAGAGACAATAGAAGACGGGAATCGTTGTAGAATCTTTGACCACAGTAATCCCTAGAAAGGAAATTATTTGGTGCGTATATCCCCTGTGTGATGGGGAATTCAATCTGTCTAGAAAAAAAACCTGGACAAGTGAGGTTTGAAGCATGAAATCGGCGAATTGGCCGATTTAAAATGTTTTTATGTTCTAAATGTTGTGTTTGTATTTGTTTGTTTGTTTGATGTTCGTGATTGTTAATGTGTTCAAGCCGTGTTCGTGACTGTCAAATAAATAATTGGTAAAAGAGTAAGGGAATGTTTCTTCGAGCATAATAACAGGAACATACAAAATTAATTTGACCTAGTCATTGAAGATCTTCAGCCTGGAGCGGTAACATTCAATCCACCTCTTTTGAAATAATCAGAAATTCTTGCAAACCGCAATCAGTTCTAGCTTGCGTCTATTCTTAACCTAGACATTCACGGCCACTCCACGCCGCGTAAATGGCGTGATAACACTCCACACCATTCCAATTTTTAGCC
>BGPR01049028.1:0-11409 GCA_013235015.1 Araneus ventricosus
TTTTTTATTTTGATTTTTTGACATATAAACTAATAGAATTGTTTTTTTAAAATTAAATTTCCTTTCATTATTTTAATGGACTGAAATGTTTGTGTTTAGAAAAAGAATTTAAAATTTGGAGGTTAAAGTATTTACCATAAAATTATTTCAAATGCATAAAACAAAAATAGTTCTGTTTATGGTGACGAATTTCAGATACATAGTGCTAAAGTGTTAACGTATAATAATTTTTAGCTCTACCTACTTGGAAAATTCAACCTTTCATTTTCTGCGATAAGAATGTTTTTAAGCATTGTATCAGAATCTAGACAACGGAGGATTTATGTATTTTCAATGAGTCTCAATGAATTTTCATATATTCAAGTGTATTTGTATGCTATCAGGGTCTGCTTCAGTTTACTTGTGGAAGTTTTCAAGAGTGAATGACTAATTGTTAATGGTGGACTTTACAGTTATTTTCTAAAAACGCATACAATCTGTTGACTTTAAACAAATAATAATTGATTCAAACCGATATAAAAACGGTTAAAACGATGGATTTTAACTTTCTCCGTTTGTTTAACTCAGTCGTTTTTAAAAACATTCTCACTGATGCTCGTTTTTACAATGATACGTTTTATTTTCACGTTGTCAACATCCGTTCCTTCTTGCTCGTTTTTATTATTACGTAGTCAATATCCGTTCCTTCTTGCTCGTTTTTGCGATGATTCGTTTTATTATTACGTTGTCAACATCCGTTCCTTTTTGCTCATTTTTGCGATGATTCGTTTTGTTATTCCGTTGTCAATATCCGTTCCTTCTCTCTCGTTTTTGCGATGATTCGTTTTTATTATTACGTTGTCACCATCCGTTCCTTCTTGTTCGTTTCTGCGATAATTCGTTTTATTATTCCGTCTCTCCATCCCATGATTGGTATAAGCGGAGCAGTCCTGGTGGCTCCATTGGCCTTGCCTGTGATAGAGCCGACCAGACGGCGCTGTCTAGATTTGTTAGCGGTCACCTGAGGAGTTTCTCCTTTAGCCACGGTAACAAAGTTTTTCCGGTCTGCGCAAAGTGTGGAATGGCAAGTGCGTCCCCAGAGCACATCCTCTCTTGTCTTCGCCTATCTATGGAGACTTTCGAGACGGATCCTTTGCTTGCTCCCGATTTCTTGAGGGTTAGTGGGCTCATGGACGATGTCTAGCTGCCGCTAGACAGAGAGGGATTAGTAACAACAACATTATTCCGTTGTCAATATCCGTTCCTTCTTGCTCGTTTTTTCGATGATAAAGATGGATTATATTATTGCCGCAACAACTACCGACGAAACGATTGGGGATTTAGTTCTACAATTAAAGAAAACAAATTAAAAATGTTACCTTCAAAAAAGCTGAAAGATCCAAGCATTTTTTTCAAAAAAAAAAAAAAAATAGAGAAATCTTTAATAAAGTGTTTTTTTTCCTGTAGATGATTCTTAAAATTCATTTTATCAGAAATGACAAATTAGAGCTTTTTTTAGATATGTATTTTGACCTTTGAAACATGCAATCCCTTCAGAGGGGCCAATTTTCCTTGGAACGGAGGCTGGCCACTGAAGAAATGTTTCACTGTATTTAACAGGTGTGTATTCTTTTTTCTACCCATCTGTAAAGATTGTTGTAAAACTAAGTGCGTACGAGTTTCAAACTTATAAACCATATGAAATAAGGATTGTTAAACTATTTTTGTGGATGGAGGGTTAATGTTTTCATTCCGATTTCTGGTTTTAAACTATGGGTCTAAATTATCTGTTATAGATTCATGTTTGAAATTTTTTATACAAGTGAAGTACATCTTTCTCATTATACTGAAATGAATTTTTTTAAATTCAAAAATTTATTTTTTACAAATTTTTTGTGTCAAAACAAAAAATGTGAAATTGGCCATTTCGGTGTACCTTTTCTCAAAATTTGTTATAGATATGTGTTTGAAATTTTTTATACAAGTAAAGTACACCTTACTCATTATACTAAAATGAGATTTTGGTTAGTTTTTAATTTTTTATAAATTTAAAAAATATTTAATTAGATATAATGAAATTTTACCCTATTTTGACACAAAAAAATTGTAAAAAATAAAGTTTTGAGTTTTTTTTAAAAAAAAGCTCATTTCAGTATAATGAGAAAGATGTACTTAACTTCTATAAAAAGTTTCAAGCATGTATCTATAACAGATTTGGAAAAAAGGTACATCGAAATGGCCAATTTTACATTTTTTGTTTTGGCACAAAAATTTTGTAAAAAATAAATTTTTGAATTAAAAAAAATAATTTCAGTATAATAAGAAAGATGTACTTTAGTTGTATAAAAAACTTCAAACATGAGTCTATAACAGATTTTAAGAAAAGGTACATCGAAGTAACAGGGTTAGGGTTGACGGACTCAGGGTTTCAACTTGCCTTAAGAGCACAGTCAGATTATGGAACCTATATCCATTTTTCTCCTATTCATGTTCCTCATCTATGCCACGCCTTAATACACTAGGCCACGGAGGAGATTATTGCATTGTAAATACTTTGTTGTCAAATGGATCGCAGTTTCCGTGATTTTAGACGGCAATTTACGCACATTTAGGATCAGTTTTCGAGATGAACCTCTCTAGACCTTTGGAAATAAATAATTTTAACACAGATTTTAAACTAAGTTACAGGATTAAAATTAATTTATTTAGAAAAGAAATTAATATAGGTTTAAGAAAATTTCCTTAGATAAATGAGGTTTTAAAAATGCGTACTGCGATTTAATTTAAATAGAATGCATCTATAGACTTTTATTATATATGCTATAATACATTATGGAAGTTATACGCTAAGTATAAGTTGTTATAAAAGAAGCTTTTTCATAATATATATGGATAAGCACTCTAGTTTTGCGATAAATGCTTTAAACAGATTTCAAAATAATTTTCCAATAATTTTCTAAAAAATCTCTATGATAACAATTTTCCTTTTGATATTCACGGAATTGAAAGGCTTATTTTTGAATATAGTATGGAATTTAAATCTTAAATTTAGATTCTGAAAAAAATATTGGGTTACTGCTAATGTTTTTCTAATAATTTTATTTACTTTTTCCTTTATTTTTGTGGCATTGATAGATTTTGAGAGCTCTTTTTGAATTTGATTTTGATTCATTCTTTGAATTTTGAGTTTCCTCTTGATTTTGTGTATCTTTACGCTCAATAGATGGCGCCAGAGTCTTTGATAGTTTTCATTACATTTGGAATTCTTGGGCGAGAAAATTATCTTTTCTTCTTGCTTGGGTAGAGACATTTTGTTCTTCAACATTGCTAGGGTGAATCTGTTTCTGTTCCTTTTATTATTGATTTGTTATTAAGACGGCATAAAAGTGCCGGATGGCTGGTAATTTTCTTTAAATAAATTTTTTAATCAATCTTATTGGCGATATTTGTTTTTTGTTCTAAAAAATCCTTTGTGAATTTCTTTTCTATCTCGTTTTCACTTGGGTTTTCGGGTTATGAGAAGCCATTTTTGAGCTTCTTACAGAAAAATATCCCAAATTTTTTTAATCTATTTCGAATTAAAAACCTATAGACCCTGAAGAAGTAGACTGAATGGATTCCTTGTCTGTTTACTTCAGTTTTATAGGATTTATTTTTTTGTATTTTGCTTCCTTCGAATGTTTTATTTTTTTGCTGTCTTCCTTTGTTTTTTGTATGCAGCGACATATTGCACGCTACTAAAACGTTATATAATTTTAAAACATTGCATTAATTTGTAAAATGTTTTTAAATTTTTTGTTAATCAATTTTTGCTTTATTTTATTCGATTCTCTATATATTTTTAAACAGGTTTCTTAACTTTCAGACTTGTTTAACTTTTGAAATGTTTGAAACTTTCCTTTAAATCTAAAACCTCCCCTTTATGATTTTCTTTCCGTATGGTTCTTATGGTTTCAGTTTTGAAGTGCAGCTATCTTTTCACTTTGAAGAATTCGAAAAACAGAAGGACGTCTTCAAAAAGTGATCTCGAAGTACTCAGACGCTCTAGTTCGAGGAACTTCTGAAGTATAGCATGCAATATGGTTCAAAGTATTTCAAATGTGGTTTTAAAATCTTTTTGGAGAACTTTTATTCTTCAAACAAGTTAAAAGTCTTATCTTTATCCTTCATATTTCCAGACAGGATAAGGCTTATTTTTATTTCCCATCTAATAGAGATGCGGGTTCTTTTTCTTTGCTGTCATACAAATTTCGGCGTTATTTTATTCGAAACCTGATATATTCTGACTGATAGTCTCTTTAGATTTTGTACTATATCCAATTTTATAGGCTTCGTGATCGGTTAGATTTAGTTTAATTATATTAAAGTCTCGTTTTGAAGCAACAGGGGTTGTTTTAGATTGGTTCTCGTAATTTCGAACCCCGGTCAGACGACGAAGACTCCCCAAACTTCCGCACCACACCAGCTAGGGGAAGTTTCATCAACGACATCAGATTTAACATGCACCAGGCACAAATACTGAGGATCTTTTAATGGAATCGGGTTTCCAAACTGGAACCCTCCAGCCCCGATGCAGAGACGTTTCACCTAGGCCACTGTGGCCCTGGCTTCATGATCGGAGGATCGTGACTTCGATCACAGATTCAACCAAGGTTTCGCCGTGTATATGAGTGCAATAAAATCCTACTCAAATTGGAGATAAAGTTCTGAGAGTAGGGCTCCAGTTTTGATGCCGATTCAGATGTGCAGTGGGTTGACGTAGTTCTTTAACTCAAGGATTCACCTTCGGACATTGCTGAGAATAAAGTGGCCTCGTAGATACAGTTACCTAATAAATTTGGAAGTGCCATATTAATTTAATGAAATCAAAATGTATTTATTGCTTCTCATATTGGAAAAGAAAAAAAGTATTTGAAAATAAAGGGAGAGGAGAATTTAAATTCATATGAGCTATATCTTTTACAAAACGATTAATTATCGGCAGTTCGGCTTCGATCAGGAGTTATGTTGGTGTGGTGGGGTATCAGGTCATTGATCAGTCTTCTCGGTCTTTTTGTGTTCATCAGATCTCTCAATTCATATGCTGCGATTTCTTTAAGTGCTTCATTGCCATTATTGTCCAACTTTTCAAAGACTTTTCTGGAAAGTTTCTTTTAAAAGTCTTTAACAGAAATTGGAATGAATTTGAATTGGAGATCTTTCTGCATATCGCTGTTTCTTACAAATAACGGCATTGTTTGGTTCACACAATGATAGCACTGGTAAAGCAGTCATCGCTGTATTTATATTTTTATTTTAAGAGTTGTGAACCTGGCATTTTCTACTCAAGGTTTTGGTTCCGATGTAAGAATTCACGGATAATGCTTTTGTAAAATAAATGTCTATTTTCAGTTTTGTAAAGGAGTTATTTTTTGATTGAAACTACTTTATGCTGAGTCAGAGACACAGAAGTACGTTTTCTTAACTCTCTTGAATTAACATCTTGAGCAGTCTTGCTTTTTTAAAAGGTGAAACATTAATTAAATTTAGCAGAGATCTCGGTGAAATTTTGGTTTGCTCCAACAGGCATGTTACTTATTTGGCGAGAAGTTTTGTTTTGAAGAACTTCTAGTTCTTCGATATGAGATTTAGCAGCTGTAACCCAAATGGGTGAAACAGCTGATGAAAGGTCGCAGCATACTTTTGTGTATTAGAAGTTTATTGTTGGGTGAGAGTTTAGAATCTGATCCAATAACAAGGAATAATTTTGATTTTGTCTCCACTTTCGATCTTATCTAAACATGGTTCAGAATTATATCCGTCTCAAAGCAGCTTTCATGCAGCTTGAAAACGGATGTAAACTTAAGGAGGTTTATTAGTTAGTTAAATTTATGCCCGATTTTGAAGCAACATGAGTGCTATTTTGGGACGGAACCACGGTCAGATGATGGAAAGAACACCTGATCTGACATCCTCTGGCCAAACTTCCACTCCACACAAGGGGCCGGGCATTTAATTCTCGACATCGGATTTAACTTACACTAGGTCCACATACAAGACGGGTATGTGGGCGCAAACCAACCAATAGCCTGTTCATTGTTGTAAAAAAATGTACTAATCGAAAGATGGCGCCACTATAAGACATACTACTTTTCTAAAACAATGAAGCACTCATTTTATAGAAATGAATCGACATTTTTCATATAACTACTTTTGGGATGAATGGAACTATCGATTATAAAAGATTTTTAATAAGAACTTATCTTCTAGTGAATGCATATACAGGACAGAGATGGGGAGGGAGCTCTCTCACTAAAAGTTTTCCTTTTATAAACGAATTAGTATACACTAGATATAATGACTATTGCCTAATTAAAGTCATATTGACCAATGCAATAAATGAAATGATCACTTTAACTCTGAAACCCACCGTGTGAAAAATCTCAGTCATTAGTAACTGTTTGAAAAATTAAATACTAACTCAAATCACCTACCTGTGGGACATCTCATTTAAGAGGATGGGAAGTCGGCGTATAAGTAACCAAGTTCTCGGTGTTTGAAACTGAATAATCATTTTATTTCTGGAAAGTCACTGGAAATTTTGTGGTCAAAATCAATGACACTGATCCGTCCAAATTTATTTAGGCATACTTGACTGCACGCTACTTTCGATGTTATTTTATAGTCAAAATGAATTTTTCTCTAATTTTGAAATGGGGTTTCTTCTAGGTAAAAACATGAAACTAAATTAACCATTAATAATCTGTCTATTTAGATTAGAACAAAGCAAAGAACGTAAGCGCATGAATTAAGACAAAATTCGAATTTCGTTTTGTGTTTATTGGCAAAAAATCCTTAAAGTAATATATAAACAAAAATGCCAAAACTGATATTTCAAATCTTATCCAACAAATGTTGTGAATTTAGCATATTGGAAAAAAAGACGATTCTTCATATCGTCTTGAAAATATAAATTTTCAATAACTTTATATTGAATTTAATTAACAAATATTTCCTTTGTAAATTATGCTTTCATCCTTATTTCCCATTTACCACATATCTAAAGTTGTATATTCAATTGAACAACCAACAAACGAGAAACAATCAACCAGCCATGATACAAAAATAAAAAACCTAAGGTAGCCCCCCACACCCGAAAAAAAAATCTGTAATTTGGTTGAAAACTTTTCTTGAAAATTCACAACATTCTCTGATTCTCATCGTCGACTCTATTTTTCAAAACGTCCATAAATCAATTTATTTTATCAACAGAAGCTCAGATAAATGAAAATTAGCTGTAAGTCTATATTTAAAAACATAAAGTTTGGTGTCTTCATTGACATCACACAAGCACAAATGAATAGAAGAACTAGACAAACGATTCAAATAAGCTATAAAGAGAACACTTTCTGTAACAAAACAAACAAAATCTAGAAGGGGACCACTTTCTGTAACAAAACAAGCAAAATCTAGAAGGGGACCACTTTCTGTAACAAAACAAACCAAAGCTAGAAGGGGACCACTTTCTGTAACAGAACAAACCAAGTATCAATTTTTTGAGGAAAGGTACATCAAAGTAACAGGGTTAGGGTTAACGGACTTAGGGTTCCAACTACCGTTTACCAGCATTATTTCAAGACCGGGAGACCGATGGTTGCTTTTACAACAAATTGCTCCCTGCTATCTAGTTGACTGCTAGGCGTTTTCATTGTTTTTGTCTAAGCGAAGCACACATATGGTCTCGGTACTTGGTTGGTGATTGGGCTTCGTTTTCAGTACTCTGTACAAATTTAAATAAGAATCAAATTAGCAAGAGAAAACTAAAAAAAAATTATTATGTTGCCTTCCGGTACATGGTTGATATAGGCTGTATATCCCCTTACATAGAAGCCAAGTCAGACTTCTACCTCTAGTACTCCAAGGTCACTCTGACCAGCAAAAGATGCTGCATGGCCCTTTATCACGAGTCCTTGACTCATGGACTTGGCTAGTGGAGCTAGCTAGACCAAATGGAACTGAAACCAATTGCAGCATTAGAAGGTCTTTTTTTTCTGTAATGTTTTTCGGAAACAGCCATATCTCAAAATACTGTTTTCGAGTTAATTCCTTATAGCGCAATTGCATCCGTTTTGCAATTCATTACTATAATTGCTTTGAATATAATTAATTTCCGTCATAGCTATGCTTGTACTAATTTAGTATCAATTTAGAGTGACCAGACATTTCCAATAACCCTGGAGAGTCCGGTTTTCCACTTTTTTGTCCCGGCTTGACCCTTTTCATGCCTCCCCCTCCCCAATGGCGGATTTTGATAGTATGAGACCACAGGCGCAAAATTGTTTTGAGGCCTCTTCCTCTACCCAAGGTCGTAACTTAACCTTCGGATTTAGCACTGCGATTCACTGATAGATTTGTTTGAAGCCCACCAGGATCCTCAAGTCACGGGGAGTGCCTTGCTACAGTGCGAAAAACCGCTACTGCGCCTCAAATCCAATATCTAAAGCGCTCATGTATTCCAAGCACTATTTCAAACATGTCTAAAAGTTGGCTCGTCCATTAGGGATGCAGAGCTCAGAACCCTGAAATTATTTTTAAACTTTATTTTTCATTTTAATCTATTTGCTTTACCGTTTCCACTCTAGAGTTCAATCACTTGCGAAAAATTAAAAAGTAATAAAAAAAATTGAAAAAGGGCGTAAATGAATCAAACGAGAGAACAGGACTGAGCTGCAAGCATCTGTCTCCACACCTCCCGAAATTGTTCTACGCAGAAAATCAGGAGAAAAAGCAACCCTTATGTCTTTACCTTAAACGGGGTTATTGCAAGGAATACTGCTCTGCTGGCACGCAGACCAACTGAACGAGAAAAGATGCTCTTTTTTATATATTTTTCTTTTTCCTCGCTCACAAGTTGCAATCTCATTGGCTCTTTATGGGTTTTGGTTGATTTGTGTTGCGTGACAGAAACACATCTGATGGTTGATTATTTTCTTTTCTCTGGATAGAAGGCTAGATTTCTTTTGATGAAGATATTCATTTTGGAAGAGTGTTATCGAGTGAAGTGGGCGAGGAGGGAAATGTGTGTGGAGCTCTGATTTTTTCGTCAGCAAATCGTCCATCAACATTCACTTAACTTTCTGTTTACCAAAACTAGTAGTAAATGTCATGCTGGTTATTTAATTTGTTTTGAAAATAGAAAATTTCATATCTGGCTTTGGCTTCCTGAAAGATAAAGTAGCTTTTTAAAAATGTATTCTCTTGATAAATATTATTTTACAGCTCTCTTCATTTCTGAGTTCACGAGCCACAACCGGTCTGGAGCAATGTACCAACATGGCTATTGTTAGGCAAAAGTTAACAATCCAATCAATCTTAGAGGCGTCCCGGATTGACGTTCTATTCTCTTCAGTCCATGTTGAGACAAATAAGGTAACCAGAAAGTCCTAGAAATAAACAGAACGCGTCCGCGTATACTGCCAGAAGGTCACGACAACAAACAAATTGCATATCTCCCGCCCGAATACAGAGGTTGGGTGAATTCATTTCACAACTTCGTGACTGTTTATCCAGGAATGCGAATAACCGCGTCGAGACAAAGGATTCGATACCGCAGCGAGTATCACGAGATTCCATTCCGACGGAAGTGGGAGAGGGCAGAAAGTTCGAAAAAATTGCACCAGCCAAACGATTTAAAAGAGAACCATTCGAAAAAAATAAAGCTGGAAAAGTCGAGACAAAACAGATAAAGGAGAAATTTCAAATCATTCTTTCTCGTTCTTCACTGTGCTTAAGTTTAGGAACGTACACAGATTTCTAGGAATGTTTACGTGCAGGTCTATATGTAGTAGAAGTTTTTCCTTTCTTCCTCTTTTGTATATTTTTAGTGGATTTGTTTTGTTGTTCAAATTCTTCTTTTGCGTTTACAGAAATATCGGATATTTTTTCTGCGTCGCGCCGTTTTCTGTTATTCTGAAGGAAGAATTTTTAACTCAAGAGTAGGGGCTCCTTAAAGTGGCGCTTATTTATAGTGTCAACGGACTTTTTTTTGTAAGACAATTTCTTTCCGTTTCAAGAATATCTTAATTTGCTAATTTGTAATGTGACGAACAGTTCTTTTTCTCGGAAGGACAGTCCTCCTTTTGTGGTTCTGTCCTCCCCGTAAAGTGTCCTCCTACATGTCCTGTTTTTCGATAATTGAAATTACAAGATTGAATATAGTTAAATTCTGAAAAATTATTACAATGGAAAATTAACATAATGAACGATAAAGATGGGTGGAAATATTCAATCATTTTCAAAAAATGAACATATTCCATGCAAAAATTTATTTATTAGTTTTAAAATAGTAAGTAGCATTAGTATTATAGTATGTTTTAGTAAAATTTATTAGTTTTGTTGTACTGCCTGAACTAATGCATCTTTTTGAAAGGGTTCCTGAAGCTAATGCATCAGTTCAAAGGGTTCCTGGAACTTCTGCATCAGTTGAAAGGGTTCCTGGAACTAATGCCTCAGTTGAAAGGGTTCATGGAACCAATGCAGCATTCCAATTTCTAATGATTTTTGGACATGTGGAGAAATCGCGATTGAATATATGACACTCTAGCTGAAGCTCGTGCCGCAAAACACAATATGAAGGATATTTCTTGTTCATATTTGTAATATATTGTTAGAAGATGATCACATTGGACAAAATATTTATTCTATGGAAAAGTAATCATTTAAGCAATAATTAATAGGCATGCAAGCGTAAATAGGATTTAAAATGTTCAAATGTGTTTTATTATGCATTTATCATATTGTAGTGTATTCTGTATTATTGTTGCAAGAAACGAAGTGTTTGTTTTATTAACTTCTTCTATTTATTTGCGTCCTCCTTTCCATTGTAAAAGTTGGTCACCTTATAATTTATGATTTTAAGGAACTAATTGATGATCCTATTGAACACTGGCAGATAGGCAGACCCGGATCTAGGAGGCGAGGGTCGCTATCGTGCCATTTTAATTTCATGCCTACTTTCAGTCGTTTTCTAAACCCGTGTAATCAACTAACAAAATCTTCGCAATTTACTGAATGCTCAAAATACATTAAAGAAAATTTCTTCTAGCTAGAAGATTTGACTTACATTTAACGAACCGGCGACAAATTTAATTAAGTGATCTGTAAAATTCGAATATAAAGCGAGTGCCGATTATAGATTTAATTTTTTTTGAAAAAGACGTCGCCTCATATTCTCACAAATATAAAATTTAGAAAGTCTATTTTCTTGGTCACACCTGTGAAGACATTTATGAAAACAAAATCCCTGAATAGTCTGTACTACCTATCCACTGACGCTATACAATCGCATGACACTATTCACTATATACTATACAAGTCAGAGCACTATAAGCATATACTATACAACCCATGACACTATAAAACAGCACAATACGTAACCGAAATCCAGCATGA
>BGPR01049029.1:0-11409 GCA_013235015.1 Araneus ventricosus
GCCATCCCACGCGCATGTGTACGGAAGAACGTCTGTGCTCGCGAAAGGAAGGATTACGTCACTGGGCTCATCTGAGACGGTAAGAGTAAAACCTATAGTAAAAATGATGATGCGTTTGAAACGGTACGCATCTCTTTGAATTCGTTACCTAGATATTTTCAATCACTATAATGAAAAAACCTTCTGATAGTCATTGGATTCCGGGTAACAGTAGATCTTGAATTTTTTTAGCCACGCGGGGAAGGAAACGGCACCTTTTTTTGGGGAAGTATACGAGAGAAAGTTTAGAGAACACTCCCTGCTCGTTGATTTCTACATTTTATTCCATTTTAGTTGTAGTATTAGTTCAATGGCAAAACAAATGAAAGGTGGCTGTAATAATTTCACATTCAGTTATAAGGATAGCTAAAATTAGATTAATAATATAATAGCCCAGATCTCTCGGTAACGCCTTTGACGTCATCAACATTAAAAACCCTGCGTCATAGCACTGCGAGACGTTAAACAAAGCATTATTGCAAATAAGAGAACTAAATTCCCAGTCATTTAAATTTAAAAGAGCAATTGTCGTTCTAATCTCCAATTTAATAAGTTTAAAGAGGAAATAAAATTTTCTATCCATTGATATAAAATACTTATCTTCGCTATGATCAATAATTCCTGAGAAATTTTAAATTATATTAACTTATATTTCAAATTAATTTCCATTTTAATAGAAAGTAGTAAATCATGTCAGTGGTATATCATACATGGATATAGTTTGACGACAATGATACACGACGGATTTCACGGATGGATACAATGAATTTTTTGATACATAATTTTTTTGAATAAAGAAATACGGGTAATATGTAAATAAAAAAAATATTTCCTGTCATAAAACATAGATTACTTATTTGTTTCTAATCGATGTTAAACATTTCTCTCGCATATATATCTATTTAAACACGTCAAATTTGGATTGAAATCTCTCGAATGTAGAGGCAATTTGAACTCATCATACCATACAGACGGGTGATTTTCTTGTTCCGTATAATCAACTATTTAAATAGTATATAGTTATTGAATAGTAAGTATTCACCTGCGAAAACAAAATTTATGTAACATTTTAATCCCTTTATGTTTTCTTGTTTGCCATTACCAGCTCTGAATTCATGTACTCCTTAATCTAGTACGCGCACCCTAGGTACTGTACCACAGGTTGGGAACCTCTGGATGGAAGCAATGGACTTTAACTCCACATTTTACAGTGAAGATTCGGTCTCGAGGGCATTTTAGGAGACCGACCAGAAAAAATTGGATGAAGAAGAAAATCTGGACTCACCCTGTCTCCACAGAAAGCTGATAAAGATTGCAAATTCCTTAGTCAATGTCTGTTAATATGCACATTGCTTTACACGAATTTCGTAAAAAAAAGCAAGTATATTCAGAAAAAAATATAAAAGATTTTCTTTAAAAAATATTCCAATTTTTGCATGTTTTTGCTTATAACATGTAGAGTTTGCCACCAAATAATACGAAACTTACAGAACAATTTGACAGTAAGCGCAATACTTGACAATCTGAAATTAATACTATGAATATTAGAGAAATATGCATCTTTGTGATAAATATATTTTAATGAGCATTTCCAGGAGATATAAAGTGCAGTTGTTTACAAACGTAAAGCCAGATTTATAGGCAACCTATATAAAAAACTCAGTTGAATACCGGGCAGATTTAGAGAGATATCAGCATTGTAGAATTTCTGCTTCTCTGTAATAGAAAAAACGATGAGGATTTTTCCAGAAATTATTATTTTAAACTTGTATCTTCTTCGATAGTAACCATCGAACTGGGATGATGATTATGAATTTTAATAGTAGCCGACTGTGTTCGGAGACATGTTTTGAAAAATAACTAATATATATATTTTTAATGTTATTTTCTTAACTACATGTTTTAAAACTGTGAAAATATTTAAAATTTAAGCTAAAATAATATTTAAAAAAAAACTGAGAAATTTGAAGAAAAATGACTGAAATATTTTAAGCCTTATTCTAACAGCCATAGACAAAATCATTCTAAATATACATAAATCCTTGTAGGAGTACATTTATGACAGTTATCTGTATTATGCTTTAAAATCTTTCTTGTAATTTCCAAAATAGTTCTGAGATATATTGAACGTAGTTACTAAACTGGTAATTTTTTCATAAAAAATGCTTCTTGCTTTAAATTTAAGACTTAAAAAATATTACTTGATTTTAAATTGACCTTAGTTTTTAGAGGAAAACATCATATTGCAGAAACACCAGAAAATTTCATATTAATACTTGAATATCTTTTTGAGAAATCGTTGTACATGGTCGACAGTTTTCTCAAAAAACATTGGCTTTCAGAAAACGCATTTAAAGTTACGCAACTTAAAATAATGCTTACAGTTCGGTAATAAAACAGGCCAGATCTATTTGTAATCAATGCAGAGAAAAGTGAGACAGTTTTAGAAAGCTAGAACAAACAGGCTAAAAAATTGCCATTAAATTTTTTTTATACTTATCAAAAAACGACGATTTTAAACCAGTCGGATACCTTAAGCACACATATTCAATCTTATTAAATTCTATAAAATATTCTCGAAAATTCAAGAAAAGATCGAAATCAAGCATTAAGGGAATTTTCCTTAGATTGTTGATAGGTTAAAAGCGAAGTCTGCATATGCCGTATCAAGAAATATTTATTAGAGGATTTATTTCCAGAATGTGGATAATCGAATTTCATTTACCGTGATGCGCCTTCCTCACCAAACGAAGATTTGAAATAATTTGTTTAAGACTGAAAGATTGCCCCAGAGCGTATTTAACTGCAATAGAAAAGAAGGAAGACTCGTTACACCCCTGAGCAACAGACTACAGCTCTCAAGGAGGAGGGTTATCTAGACTCGGTGTATAACTCAAAGTGATGGGAGAGGTTCAAGAGTCCAAAGCCACGACAGAACTAGGAAGAAATTCCATATTGTTGTCAAGAAACTGAATGAAGTTGTCTTCAGAGTGCAGAGGTCTCTAAATGCAAGCCAAAAAAGCCCTTCACATTAATCGGCTAACACCTACATACTGGCTCATATAGTGTTGAGGCAATGAGACTGTTGGGACGTCAGTCTTGAAGAGATACAGTGTTACGAAGAGCAGCCAAGTCAAGCTTCCCAAAGATGTTAGTCTATGGTTTGGAAAAGAGTTCTGCATGGGTAATGGGGCTGAACACAACCTTGGTGACATACTTGTAACGATTTCGGAGACAACACCTAAGGACTTTGGCGAAAATGAAGGTTCTGTGAAATGCTGGAATTTTCATGACATCTCTTGCGAAGCTGAGATCCTCGGATTTTTCTGCTTGATTTCATGCCGTCACGCCCTGTCAAGACTATAAATAGTGCCGTGCTGGAATCACGGGATCGTGCTGAACCCACACTGTAGTTTGAACGTAAAGTTGGACGACTGGGTGACTGTCTTCTTTGAGCTCGACGCCTTTGAAACACTTTGAGTGTTGTCCGCAGTGCGAGCTTCGGTAAAGCTGTTAGACGTCGCTCGGTATTGAAAGTGCTGGCAGCATTGCCATTAGTGAATTGCTGTCTGTTTGTGTTGCGGTGAATTTGTGCAAGTGCTGTTTTTACTGCTGCCTGCGATCTTGCTTTCCGGAATACTTGTGAATAAACCGTCGTTCTCCATTATCCCGCTTGTTGGACTGTTTACACCGAACCCACACCGACCTGTACACACAACACGAATCCATTAGCAAACCAATGTCAAAATTAAAAGTAATTTAAATTTATTTATCCGAAATTTGTTCTGATTACTAACACCGATTTAATTGGATTAACACAAAATCTCATAAATTAATGGTGATTATTTCTGAAACTTTATTGCTACAGGCTGTATAAAACAGTTTGGAGATGAGTAACTCCACTTCATTTAAGGTTAGATTTTTTATTAGTTAACAAGTCTCAAATGAGATCGATTATGAAATCCCTAGTTGTAGGTGGCTCTTGATTGCCGCAAGCTTTAAGCAAATATTGAGCTTTGGAGATGAGCAACTTCCCACTTCATTTAGATTGTATTTTGTATTGCTTTCACAAGTCTCAAATAGACTCCTGATTATGAAACTCTGCTTGTGGGTGGCCCTTGATTACGTAAGCTGCATAAATAAATGTTTCTTTGGAGATGAGTAAACTTCCACTTCATTTAGGATTAGGATTTTTGTATTAAGCTAAATGTCTCAAATGAGACCTGATTATGAAATCCCTGCTTGTAGGTGGCCCTTGATTGCTGTGTGCTGTATAAATACAGCTTTGAGATGAGCAACTTCCACTTCATTGAGATTAGATTTCTTATTGTTAACAAGTCTCAAATGAGACTCTGATTAAGTGAAATCCTGCTTGTAGGTGGCCCTTGATTGCTGCAAGCTGTATAAATGTAGCTTTGAGATATAACTTCCACTTCATTTAGGATTAGATTTTGTATTAAGCTGCAGCCTCAAATGAGACTCGGATTATGAAATCATGCTTGTAGGTGGCCCTTGATTGCCGTGCAAGTGCTGTATAAATACAGCTTTGGAGACATAAACTTCAATTTACTTAGGGATTAGATTTTTTTGTATTAAGCTAACAAGTCTCAAAATGAGACCTGATTATGAAATCCCCTGCTTGTAGGTGGCCCTGATTGCTGCAAGCTGTATAAATACAGTCTTGGAGATGAGCAACTTCCACTCTGTTTAGGATTAGGATTTTTTGTATTAAGCACAAGTCTCAAATGAGACTCTGATTATGAACTCGCTTGTAGGTGGCCCTTGATTGCTGCAAGCTGTATAAAATACAGCTGGAGATGAGCAAATTCCACTCATTTAGATTAGATTTTTGTATTAGTTAACAAGTCTCAAATGAGACCTTGATTATGAAATTCCTGCTTGTAGGTGTGTCTTTGATTATGTGTAAATGTATAAATACAGCTTTGGAGATGAGCAACTTCCACTTCATTTAGGATTGTATTTTATTATTAACAAGTCTCAAATGAGATCTGATTATGAAATCCCTGCTGTAGTGGCTCTTGATATTGCTGCAAGCCGTGAAGTAAATGGTTAAAGCTTTGAGACATAAACTCCACTTCTCCATATTTAGATTAGACTTTTGTATTAGTTTTCAACAAAGTCTCAAATGAGACCTGATTATGCAACCTCGCTTGTAGTGGCCTGATTACGTACTGTATAACACAGCTTGAGTGATGAGCAACTTCCCACTCATTTAGGGATTAGGATTTTGTATTAGTTTAACAAGTCTCAAATGAGACCTTGATTATGAAATCCCTGCTTGTAGGTGGCTCTGATTGCTGCACACAAATACAGCTTGGGAGATGAGCAACTTCCACTCATTTAGGATTAGGATTTTGTATTAAGCCAACAAGTCTCAAATGAGTATTCGATTGAGAAATCCCTGCTTGTAGGTGGCCTTTGATTACGTAAGCTACAAATGTTGTTTTGGAGATGAGCAACTCCACTTATTTAGGATTAGATTTTGTATTAAGCTAACAAGTCTCAAATGAGACTACTATGAAATCCCTGCTTGTAGGTGGCTCTTGATACATGCAAGCTGGCAAATACAGCTTTTGGAGATGAGCAAATTTCACTTCATTTAGGATTAGATTTTGTATTAAGCTAACAAGTCTCAAATGAGACTCCGATTATGAAATCCCTGCTTGTAGGTGGCCTCTTGATTGCTGCAAGCTGTATAAATACAGCTTTGGAGAGATGAGCAACTTCACTTCATTTAGATTAGATTTTTGTATTAGTTTAACAAGTCTCAAATGAGACTGATTATGAAATCCTGCTTGTAGGGAAAATATTCTTGATTGCTGCACAGTATATAAATATACAAGCTTGGAGATGAGCAACTTCCACTTCATTTAGGATTAGATTTTACTACAACAAGCCTTGAAATGAGACTCCGATTAGAAAATCCCTGCCTGTAGTGGCCCTTTGAGTTTAGCATTTTAATTTTTTTTTTTATTTTCCATTTTTCAACTTTTTTCAAACTTATTTAAATGCTTATAAAATTTAGAGTTGCTTACTACTTTTTAAATACGAACAGTATGTTAACTCATTCAAATGATAAGAAATGAAAACGCATAACCATGGTATTGATGTAAACAAGAAAAAAAAACATGAATCGACGAAATACTTTTCTTTATTCGTTGATTCAATGTACACGGTTTTGTTTTTCAGATTTTTTCTCATGCCTGATAATGAATGCAAGACAGTAATAAAAAATACATACTGATAGTCCCATCTCAATACATCTAGCCAATGGTCTTGCTTTTCAGTAGTAATCATTCTGGTAACTTAATTCCTAAATTTAGAAATTTAGACATAATAGTCTGGTTTTGCTTAAAATTGACCCCTCGTATTCAAAATCCCAAAATAATCTGAAAAAGTCATAAGCATAAAACAGCAAAAACATACCTGAAAAAGTTCATTTCCTAGATTTATATTATTACAAATTTTATACAAAATAACCAATTAAATTTTGGATTAAAAAAATCAAGCCATCATCATAAAATAAAATATTAACCAGCGGGAGTGGCCTCCTGCGGTAAACTTTCTCGTATACTCTTCCCAAAAAGGTGCTGTTTCCTCCCAATCATGGATAAATTAGAAGACCACACTAAAATTGAATATCTAATTGTTACTAAAAGATTTTACACATCTAAGAAGCCTTTAGTTTACAGCAATATCTCCGATCTGATTGTTACAAATTTACTGATAGTTGTAGTTGAAGATTAAGGCATTGGCAGAGTGCTTAAGAAATTAAAAAGCACGAAGAACAGAACTACGAATCAATTGACACTAATTACAGAGTTACTTTATAACTTTTACTTTAATAACTAATTTTCGTCCTAATAGAGTAAAAATATTTAAAATCCGCCCAGAAAAAAATGCATTACGAAATATACAAAATATAACTAACCGCACCAAATATGCAACTTTGAAAATGTTTCTGGCGTGAAAGAAAATTTAAAAAAGAAAACGCTCCATACTGAGAACACTTTTATTCGAGAAGAATTTGGTGCAGTGAGCCAAGATGACTGTATTACGGGAACAGCAGTAACCAGTACGTACGCGCGTGGAGATGATGGATCTTCTTCAAAAGTAAATTATACGAACCGATACAGTCAACCTTGACGGACTTGGTCTTAAACTTTTATACGGACCTACATTCATGACGATAAAACTGTGTATTAAATTTTATCCATCTGGCTTTTCAAGTTTTTGAGTTATAGCGTTCGCATGACCTCGAACATGCAGACAGCCAGACTTCCCGTTGACGGATTTTGTCCAAACTTTGATAGAAACCTACAAATTATGCTTAAAGATCACATACCAAATTTCATCCCCGTAGCTCTAATAGTTTTCGAGTTATCGTGTTCACAGACAGACAGACAGACATAATTCCCAAATTGTGTTTTTCGGACTCAGGGAGATCTAAAACTTGGAGATTCGTCAAAATCTCGAGTTCGAATTTTCTGACGATTACAATACTTTCTATTGTATACTTCGTATACGAGAAAGTAAAAAGGACCTTAAAGGTAAACATGCAACTGAAAAAGAGGGAATTCAAAGTTGAATGTTGGCTGCAAGTAGCGGAGAAAGTTTTACTCATCTTCTGAAATTTTATCAGTTTTTAAATTTTTTATAATAAATCATTTTTTCTTTTTTCCTCTTTATTTGATATTGAATATCTGAAACAGCTATATTACTACATCTCATTCTTTTACTTGCTTGACGATGATATTTGATTTATTATCAAATATTTATTACTAGCAGTACGCGCACGGCGTTGCCCGTGGAATCAGAACTTCGACAAAATGGGGAAAAAATGTCTACAATGACACGAAAAAATTTTGAAAGCAAAATCAAAACCAAAGATACACATTATTGATTTTTCCGCTTATTTTTCCTCTCGCCAATGACGCGAATGTAATGACGTCATCGGAAGGAATCGGACTGTAGAAATGCATGCTGGGAATGAAAGCATATTACGTCACCTCCTGCGAGGAAGCAACAGTGCATTCTGGTATCGTCCGGAGAAACTCTCGCTGTCAAATCTCGCTAGCAAAAAAACTGTGTGAACTGATCTGGGAAAAAATAATTTTTAAAAAACGGAATAAGTTATTTTAACCGTTCTTGTTTTAAATCTGACAGAAACGTTCCAGTTATAAGCTGAAAAAAATGAAAATCATAGAAATATTAGAACGTCAGGTTCGAGAATTTGAAGAAATCCTTATCAAAAATCACCATAAAAGTGACTATTATTTAAAATTTCTCAAAATTCAGTAAATTTTGTTGCAAATTCAAAACAGACTTCACTAGAACGAAAATTGTTTGTTCTATCCGATGGTACATTGATTGTTTTTCAGCGATCATTATAAAAGATACTACAGCCGTAAACGTGCCAAAAATGACAAAAAAACATTAAATAAAAAAAATTTCTAGATAAAATTTAAAAATTCCGGCTTCGAGGCGCATTGATTCACCATTAAGACTACTTGTGTGCCAAATTTCATGGCTGTAAGTGTGATAGATTCGTCTGGACATCGCACACACACACGCACACATTGTCTTTTATAAGTATAGATACATACACATTATTAAATACTAGACCCCTTCGTCGACCAGCTTATTCGCCGGGACTATAATTTCAATTGAGTCTCTTACGCATAATTTGATATTCATGGTTTCTTTCACAAAGTAATTTGAAACTTCAAATTGCGATGGAGATTTAACCCGCGTTCTTATCGTAACCTTGCACTTATTCCGTTCTTTATTACATAAATGTTCCAAGTAACTGTCCGTATCAAGTAACATCTAATTTCACCTTGTCGACGCAAACTTTACTTTCTTGTTTCTTACTCAAAATATGCATTTTATTTCAACATTGAAATGGCGCGATACATTTTGCGCACAGCAGCGTGTTAATTGGCTAAACATGCTGATAAAAAGAATTTAAACAAAGTAAATGAAATCGTTCAGCTTTCTGGTTTATTTTCTCATATACTTACTATCTTGGGGACTTTCTTTGCAGATTTCACAGAAAAATTGATCAAATAAGAAAAGAAAGTAAAATCCATTACCTTAAATTAGAGAGAAGAATGGAACTTTAGTAAGAGAATGGGAATAGTAATGGAACTTGAACAAGAGAATGGAAGAGTAATGGAAATTGAGTAAGAGAATGGAAGAGTAATGGAAATTGAGTAAGAGAATGGAAGAGTAATGGAACTTGAGTTAGAGAATGGAATAGTAATTGAACTTGAGTAAGAGAATGGAAGAGTAATGGAACTTGAGTAAGAGAATGGAAGAGTAATGGAACTTGAGTAAGAGAATGGAATTTTAGTAAAAGAAGTATGTAAGAGAAACATGCAATTAAATATTTGCTTAAACAATGAAAACGGTTTGAAGTTCATTGCAACAATGAAAAGTATTATAAATTATGCAAAAAATATAAATTAAAAAATTATAAAAATTAGAGAAAAAAATGGTGGTGTAAAAGTCATTTTTGTGTTATAGTGGTTCGGAAGTTTCATCATTAATTAATTTAATTAATAAAATTTTTAATTAATTAAAATTACAAATAAAGGGCTCCGAGCCCTCCAAAGTATGTTTATGCCAAATTTCTTAATTCTATGTCCATCGTTCTGTCCTGTAGGAACGACTACAGGACAGAACGATTATTATCAATCTATTATTATAATTATCAATCCATGTTATCTTCTACAATCCATGTTATACATTATTATGAGAATTTCCAAGACACATCGTTCTGTCCATCAGAATTGTGTGCGCGCCAACACACACACACACTCCTTTATTACTAGTATAGATTCATTATCGTAAATATTAAAGAATCTTACAATCAATTCTATCTGAAATATATTCCCTGATGGCGCATCTCCTACAGAATCAAAATTCAATAAAAATCAATTAATTAACTGATTAATTATTTTTTATTTTAATTATTTAACAATTTTTAGTTTTTAACTTATAATTCATTATTACGCATATTATTGATCCTTGTAATCAATCTTTCCCCAATTTCTTTAGGTGTCGTTACTCCTATGGAATCAAAATTTAGTTAAATTAATCGATTAATTGAAATATTTAAATTTTGTATTTTCATCGGGAACACACCAACTGTAGAAAATGTAAGAACCCTACCTCATCAGGGAGTGAAAATTGATTACAAAATTTCGTTTTTACAAGCATGAAAATAGGCAAGTTAAACGAAAGTGTGTACAAAATTATTTCCTTCCCTCCCAAATTCGAACATAAAACCATTACAGATGTCATTCTTTTTTCCCCGTCTTCCTTTCAGCTGCCTATTTTTCTATTGCATAATCAAACAGATAATAAAAGTAGAAAATGAGACAAAGTGCTCTTCCTAACTGTGACTGTGTTTCGATACAGAAGTCAGAGAAAAGAAAGGATGTTTCATTCGCCGCTTCAGAGAAATACGGACCCATTAAAAATCATTCGGCTCGTTTTCGAAGTCCACAAGGAAGCATGGACCGGTGACAGTTGCTTTTTACAAAAGTCGGGGTTAGATTTTATAGAAATTCGGAATGACTCCAGTTCTGTTCTGATTGCAAAAATGGAAAAAGGGAAAAAATAAAAAGTGCTTTTGTAATGAGTTCTATTTTATTGCGAAATTCGAAGCTGAATGGCTTAGGAATAAAAACTAAGAGCCATTCGAAACCTTTTTCAAAATAAAAATCATTTTCTTAACGTATGGTTTTAACTTTCTGTCGCATTACTTTCAAGTATCCTACTTAGACGTTATACTTCTAAGAAACTGCAGTTTTTAGATACAATAATGCCAAAAAGAATCTATTTAACAAGTAAGGCCATTGTCAAATATCATTTTAAACATTTATTTACTCCATTTAAGAGTATTATTGCGCAAGAAATTTGAGAAGGAAAGGCTACCAAGTATTAAAAACAAAAAATATATTCTGAGAGGATATGAATTACGAGAATAATCTTAAATTTAAAAAGCAGCTTCATTCTTTTCATGAAGAAAATGTCTGCATTCTATGAAAAATTTTCCGAAATCTTTTTCAACTGACGTCAGTTACTTATTCAATTATTTCCGTCCTATATAGTTCTATGGTAACTGGTATTTTCAAGAGACCTCACATTAAAAAATACCTGGATTCAGTTTTGGAGAACGCAGCGGCCTGTTATTTAAATACCACGAAAGTGAAGCAATTGCTCCAGAAAAATTCAATATACACAACATCGATTCGCCTGTCGTGACTGCCCCATGGCAAATGTAACTGCAAACTACCTTACCCTGTGCTGTGAAGTCACGTCCTTTTTCCTCCTGCAAGA
>BGPR01049030.1:0-11409 GCA_013235015.1 Araneus ventricosus
TGTTTCTGAATTTTTGTCTTTTGTTTCTTGTTTGTTTTGATATATATATATATAATAGCCCTCTACGCATTTCTTAATAAAATAATACTGTTTCATAAGCAACTTGTTACCAAGTAACGTTTCCAACATCAGAAATGTGCCTTTGTGAGCATTACTCATATCTTAACTGCTTCACTGTATGAACTCAAATTACTTACTATTAAGCCCTCTACGTTTAGCGTAATAGAATAATACTATCTCAGGAATAATCTTATACCAAAAAGCCTTTAAAACCAATTTTCATACAATGTTATTAATATGAAAGGATGAAAAGGCATTATCAGTTGGATACAGTATGCATTGCTTCACAAAGGCACTGTCAGTTTTAAATGGATGCTTTAAATATTCTTAAAGCCATTTTTATAAAAGGAAAATTTATTTAAATGGTTCTTTCATTTAAATATTCTTAAAGCCATTTTTATAAAAGGAAAATTTATTTAAATAATTCTTTCATTTAAATCATTCTTTCTTCTTAAAAATATTTCTTTTACAGAATTTTCTGAAACTCGCATTTCAATGCCGTGCATATTTTTCTGATATTCGCATGCCGATGTTTGGTAATCGCTGCATTAAACATGTGATTGAATACATACATGAAAAATTATCAATTTTTATCAAATCCCACGTTGTCGAGAATTTATTGTCTCAAAATTCTTAAAACTCGACATATATTAAAACTGGCGCCGGCAATTCTTCAATTCTCATTCAACGCGGCGCCGACGTTTTTTGCACTCTCACTCTAGAATGAAAGAGATTATAACCGCACGTAAATTATTTGAGGGCTAAATCTGGGCACGAAATGTGTAATTAATTATTGGAACTTCTTACTATTATGCAAAATCTTTGTTTCACTTGTAATCGCCGTTAGAAAATGCATTTTTCAAGTAACCAAATGACAAGCTAATGGGATTTTGATACAGAATATGTAAAGTTGGAAATATCTCTTTAACGTAATTTAAAATATTTTATCGCCGATTGGATAATTCCTTGTCTGGAAAGCTGACGACCTCGAGATTTTGAAACGAGACATTTTTATTGATATCGAGAGAAAAATAATTTTGAAAAATTGGGTTCTTGTAGATACATTTAATACAGGGCGGGCACGAAAATAGGCAATGATTTCAAAATGTTATGAAATTAACATTGATTCGAATATTTTTATAAAATAATTTAAAGGATGTTCGAACCTCTAGTCTGAAACATCGTAGCAATCTCATCAAAAGTAAAAACTTGCAAACTTGCCAAATTTGGTAGCTCTAAGTCCAAACTGACTCTGTAAAGGCGTTTTAAATCTATACCTATCGCCCAGTAGCGTTTTGTACCTTACCACCACGGCCCTGTAGCGTCTTGCACCAGCACTACTGGCATGTAGCGACTTTTGCACCTATACCTATGGCCGTGTAGCGCGTCTTTCAATCTATACCTACTGGCTAGGCATTTTTGCACCTTATGATACCTGTTGTACGTTTTTTGCACCTATGACCACTGTAATTAGCATTTGCACCTATACTCTTACGACCCTGTAGCGCGTTTTGCACCTACTCTTACCGCCCTGCAGAGAATTTTTGCATCATGCATGTCGCAATATAGTATACCAGCCTATAAACATTGTCCAGGTAAAAAATTATTTTCAAACAATTCACTTCCGTGTCGCTTTCAGTTATGCGGTCTATCTTCTAAGATATAGATGCGATAAAATTAGAATAAAGTTTCAATCTGCATTTAATCGGCGTAGTGTTATATCTATCATTTTACGTTCTCGTATATGAAAGTTTGTATGAAACACTGTAATCGTTAAAAAAATCGGCTTCGAAATTTTGATAAATTTCAACGTTTTAAACAAGCATTTGACAACAACGTTCTGAAACAAGCATTTTTAGAATTGTGTCTGTGCACGTGAATGCAATAATTCAAAACAGAAACGATACACTCGTAGATTGGGTAAACCATAACTACGGATGTACAATGCGAGTACAAAATCTTTCCCCAATTAGAAAACTTTACGAACTATAGGTCCGCGGTAGCCTAACAGTAAAGTCTCTTCGGGGCCGGAGGGTTCCAGGTTCGAAACCCATTTCCACTGAAGATCCGCTGTGTACGGAGCCTATTGCACGCTACATTATAAGCAGTGGAGAAAGGCCCTCCCGCTGGTGTGGTGCGGAAGCTTGGAGAGGGGGCGTCTGCTCAGGTCCCGTCATATGACATCGGCTCATAATTACGTGGTCCGTCCCAAAATATCCTTCTTGTTACTTCGAACTTAACTAAACTGTTATCACGAAATTATCGTTGAAACCGTTGACGTGATTGTGCCTAGTTACTAGCAGCATGCGCAAAATATTCAAATAACATCTGCTAATTACGAAGATGAACTCTAATCCCTTACTAGCATTTCATGTTAGAAGTAAAACACGGCATGAAAACTTAAACTCCGTCCAGTCGAAGCATGCTTGATAGCACAAAATTTACTTATTTTCAATTTTGCATGTGCATGATATTTTTTACATTAGTAGCATGAGAGGAAATAGTTAAGAGTACATATGACTAACTTTAAATAAACACGAACTAATCCAAAAAACTTGGAATGTTCTTGGGAAAAAAATATAATTAAGCAAAGAGTTTATGCTGACTATCTCGTTTAACGTCATGTTTTGCTAATTAAACTTGGCAACTTAATTAAAGTTGCGTTTAATTAACGATCGCAGTTCCTGGATTAATGAACACTCTCACTCAATATTTATTATTTTTCGCCACCTTATGATGATAGTTAACCAGATACATGTTTACTCTGCTCGGTTATCTTTCAGTTAGCTACTCATTCACAATAAAAATATTTTTGGAAGTATAAGTTACCCATAACTGGCAGCTCAAAAATGAATTATGTAATCTATTTTTCTCTTTATGTGACGATTTTATGTTAGGTTTTTGATTGCGATCTATAAATTATTTAACGTGGTCTTCCGAAAATATCTAGTTTTCGGGGAAAAAAATAAAAACTGACATTATATGGACTAATTAGATTTTAGCATTATCCGTCGATTATTTGGTTCTATAGTAATTACGCGTCTTTTAACCGTCCTAGGCACTCTTAAGCGGAGTTTGCACTAGAATAGGACTGGAGGAAGTTGGACGACCTAATAGCAGTGTAGAAATGTTGACCACACGTATCGAAACATTGGGGACAGTTCTCATTTTCAATCCGGGTGTCCCGAGAAAATATTATAGCTCCAAATTTTAACTTTATTAAACTAAAGAAGATTCTTTGAGAGAAAAAATATATAAATATACAGTATTATCTCAGGAATCCAAAATTTCGGATAATCCGAACATCTTCTTTAATTTTCTGAAAATTTTTAATGAAAAATGAAGGATGAATAAGAATTACGAATCAGAAACAAAGCTAATGTTTATTCATAACTTTAAAAAAGTATTCGAATTGGCCTTTAAGAATGAATACAGCACCTTAACTACTAGAAACAAACTCGGGTGTCTTCTTTTTACCCTCAACTTGTTTGCCACTGAACCTTGCGAATCGCCGCTTACACTTTGCGTACTCCTTCACAGAGCACCCAGAGTCAATACTCTACTGCATATATCATGAGTATTTTACCAAATTTCCCGGATAATCCGAATTCCCCGGAATACGAACAAAGGTCAGCCCCAATTAGTTCGGATTCCTGAGGTTCTGCTGTATTATGATTTCGCAAAAACGATGGTTGGACTGTGCACATGGAGTCTCAAAGCACCCAGTAAGAGATCAATGGATAGATGGCATCATTCAAATTGTAAAGAATTACTTAAAAATATTGTTACAAAAATCGTTCTGTGGGTGTATGGTGTAAACAGTCCAACACGCAGGATAATGGAGAATTAAGGTTTATTCACAAATATGCAGGAAAACACGTGGCACAGGTAACAGGAAACAATAGTTCTTGCACAGATTAGCAACGCAAACAGACAACAATTCACAGGTAATAACAGTTCAGCATTTTCAGATTTAGCAACACAAACAGTCAGCAAATCACTAATAATGACAATAATAGCACTTTCAATAGCGCTCAGATCACAGGCTTTCTAGCTCACTCTGCAGACGGAACTCTCAAGTCGATCAACACACACTGCTCTCTGATCCAAGTGAGGGCCTAATATACTCTCCCCGACAGGCCGTGACGTCACATGGAGCTTTCTCGTACATTCGAGCGTATTTTCTTTCCTAATAGAGATATCGAGAAAAGGGTCGCATTTTCTGGAATCATCGATTTGTCGCCAAGGTCGCCAAAATGGTCGCCAAGGGCAGGGGATCCCGGAATGGCCGCTTCCCGTCACTTCATGTTTACCCTTGTAAAACTCCCTCCCCAACTATAAGACTAGCGAGGCAGGAAAGCGACATTACATCTTTGTAAAATATTAAAGAGGAAATAATAAATAGCATTAAAGGAAATTTTAACGATGTTCGTTTCTTGATCATAAAATTACTCTAGTGAAAGAGTTAGTTACTACACATACTCATGAATGCATCCTAACAGATATTTTACCAACCAACTCAAACGACCGTGATAGGCTAGGGACAAAATCTCAGCACTGAGACAGTGGCGTAGAGAGGAGGTGGCGCCCGGGTCATAATATGATTTTTCTCAACCCCTCCTGTCATCAACAGTGGCTTAGATTGTGTATGCAGCTCCCTGGGCATGGTATTTTTTCGCCCCTTCATCCTATTTTACTTGAAAAAGTGACACAAACGCATTAATGTTATGTCACCAGTAGCGTAGTGAGGCTAAGTGACACTCAGGAAACAATATGATTTTTTTTACCCCAGACTTCATCAACGGCTTGTCAAACGTAAATATTATTATTTTGATCCTCATCGTATTTTGTTTAAAAAAAGGCACAAACGCAGTAATGTTTTGACTCCACGGCGCCCCCTAAAGCTAGCGCCTGGGGCATCTATACCCCCTTACCCCCGGGTCACTACGCCACTGCTTCAGGAACTGGAGAGTTGCAGGTTCCTTACCAGATTCCATTGAAGATCTGCCATGTTCGTGGGCCATGTGCACGGTAACCCCATCGAAATCAAATGTTCTCGCGCTGATACGGAGTGAAAGTTTTGAGAGGGGATGATGAGTCGAGTGTACTTCCTCGTCATCTGAACACTGTTTTAACTGCAAATATCCAAATCACACTAATATAGCTTCAAAGTGGAATTCTAATCCATTCAGTCAATCAACCCGTACGACTCCTCCGTATGTCCAGAATTTAGATTCAAAGAATATGGTCTCCACCCATTTAGAGATCACGCGGATCTAGAATGGCCTTCAGTACTACCCCAATGTAAACTCGTCTTTGCATATTTCCTGACTCGTACATTTCAGATAAGATGTTCTTCCTTAAAGTGTTTAAATCATTCTTTCGGATTATATGTTTTATTTTAATGCATTCAGAATGAAATTCTGTTGAATTCTATTCTATTGCCTACGAATTCGGAAAAAGTGACGAATGATGAATACCTTTACCTAGACTAGATGTCATATCTTATCAAGTTATATTAAGTTCACAAGACAGTTTATCTCTGATCATGCGTTGATCAGACTAATGCAATTTCGCATTTGTATAAAGAAGTAGTCATCTTAGAAACTGATACCTTAGAAATGCTGTACATATATAAATTTATCGATCTGTTTGAAGAAACATTTTAGCAAATAAATTTAAATATTATTTTCGAGAACAATGATATTTAAAGCAAATATTCTTAAGCCTTTTTACTTTCTCGTATACAAAGAAAAAGTATTGTAATCGTCAAAAGATTCGAACTCTAGATTTTGAAGAATCTCCACGTTTTAGACCTTCCTGAGTCCGAAAAACACAATTTTGGAATTATGTCTTTCTGTCTGTGAACACAATAACTCAAAAACTATTAAAGCAAGAGGGATGAAATTTCGTATGCGATTTTTACACCTAATTTGTAGGTTTCTATCAAATCGTAAATCATCAGGAAAGTAGGTCCGTATCAAATTTTGGACCAAATCCGTCGAAGGGATGACTGTCTGTCGGTCTGTATAATCGCATACTTGTGTACACGATAACTCATTAAGACTAAGACTTAGATAAATGAAATTTGGTGTGTGGTCTTCTAACCGTAATTGTAGACCCGTGTCCAATTTTGGTATCAATCAGTTGATTAAAAGGCGTTCAAATTGCATATTCCGTTTTCTTTATTCTACTATGAAGCAAAAATACGTGCCAGGTCGTGTATCGGCGCACGACCTTCGTAAACTTGGCGCTATTTTACTGACTTGGCGAATTTTATCTCGCTTGCATTCTTGACTCCTTCGTATTGCAGCGTTCTGCAAAGAGAATATTAATAACACTCGTGGACTCCACAATTTTTAGGCGGGATGATGGTTCAGGTAGGACACCTTTGTTAGAAAGTATACGAGAAAGTTTAGCAGAGACCACTCCCGCTGGTTCCACTAGAAACCTACATGCATGTACTAGAAATGTTTCAGAGATCCCAAGCTTACATATAAATAAGAAGAAAAAAAAACAGTGAAACATTAACTTATAATAAGCTTTCGAGGAGCCATTTCAGAAGCACGTGATACATCCGAAATGAGAATTAATTTTGGAATTCACTACGATTTTTGCAGAAGGAAAAGCTTGAGACAAATATGAGTTGGATGTAAGATGTTAAGTTGACGAATAGCGTCAACTTATCATTAACGTCATTTGTCTGTGATGCCACGTGAATTGACTCCGTTAAATTAAATATATTCATCAATAATACGAAGGTTGTTTTTTAAATAAGTAACGTTTTGAAATTAAAAACACACAAGTATACTTTTTTATTCATTTTATTTTTACATGAAAACCTGTACTTTAATCTACTTTTCAAAATAATTTCCACCAATATTAAGGCATTTGTCGTATTGTACAACCAGTTTTTGAATTCCGTCCTTATAGAAATCTGACGATTACCCAGCGTGAACACAACTTACGATAATTTAAGTGTTCTGTCACAATTCCATATAAAATACTTCTTGAAACTTGGGGAACTCATTAGATAAAGATGAAAATGCTGTTCTCTTGAACTTTTAAATAAACTATCTGCACCAAGTCTTCACTAATAACAGAAGGTCACCCACTTAGTTCCTCAGCATGCAAGTTCGTGCGGCCATCTTCAAATGCTCTAACCCATTTTCTTACCATTCCTGCGTTTATAATGTTTTCTTCTTACACTTCACTGATCTGCCGTTGAATTTTAGCCGTTTTCACATCTTTGCCATTTGGAAAACGAATGACAGAACGTTTTTTACGGCGGGATTTTCAACTGAGTGAAGCATATTAAATATTAACAAACAAACTTAAATTCTGTCGAATTCATCCGTAATGGCGTCTGTGGCTAGCCAACAAATGCAGGTACTCAACACGCATGCGCGGAACGGCAGCCGCAGCGCTGCAGCGGCCGAATTTCAAAATGTTACTTAACCAGCGGGAGTGTTCTCCCCTAAACTTTCTCGTATACTTCCCCCAAAAGGTGCAGTTTCTCCTTCCCCCAAGTGACTAAAAAAATTCGAACCTACTGTTATCCAGAATCCAATGACTATCAGAAGGTTTTTCATTATAGTGATTGAAAAATATCGAAGTAAAGAATTCAAAGAGATGCGTACCGATTAAAACGCATTTATCGCACACTGCTAGGTTTCATTCTTGCCGTCTCAAGGACAAACTGACAATACTTTCTCTTCGTATACGAGAAAGTAAAAAAACAAGCCTAGTATTTCAACGAAAAGATTCGTATCTACATACGTTTCTGGAGTCAAAGCATTTTTGCTTCATAATGTTGAAGGAAATGACAGATACATGTCAATTAAGTTTCGTGCGACCACAAAATTTATGTAAACTACATTCATGTTCACGTGAGATAAAGATTCATAGTTTGAGAGCCTTGCTTTTCAGCTATAGGATATATCATTAGAAACGAAATGAAAGGTCTAATCAATTTATTTTCTCAACATTCTAATCTAATACTCTTTTTTAACCTGTCATCAGTCATGACATTTCGAAGATCTCTCAACAAATGACAAAATATCTTACTCCATTGGATGTTAGAGAGCATTAATAAATGAAAGCAGTTTTTCAAAAAATATCTGGCTTTATATGATTGTAGAATTGAAATCCTTTGTCCTGAGGCAATCTTTATTCAGTTTATTTTCCATCATCCTTTCGTTTTTGACAGCTAAATCAGTTCCCTCATATATTTCACCGGAAAAAACGCCCTTTAATCAAATCACATTTTGATGGGATTTTGTTCAGTCTAAGAAGATTGAAAATAAATCCGTTTAAGTTTGGATTAAACTTTATTTTATTTTTAACCAATTTTTTAACACCTGACATTTTTTAAGATAATTAAATTCTATAATATTACAATAAAAACATTTTTTGGACCATGACGGATTAGTTTGGTCATTTTTACGTTCCTTTGTGAAATAACGTGGGTGCTCGTTTATCCCTTTACAATGCCGTGGTAAGTGTACTTACCACCAACTTCATCAATTTTTAAATGCATTTTTTAAGGTTGGTATAAGTTCTCGACAAATTTTTCGATGAAACAAAAACTATGTGTTCCATCTTCTTTTCTCAAACCATAACAAAGTGTCTGGACTTGAAAATTAACAATTAATTATCAAAATCAATTGACAAAAAATTAATGTAATCGAATACGCCAAATGAATTTCTTTTCTTAAATTAATCTCAAACCCAAAGCCATTTCACCATAACACTACTAGAAAAAATGTCCCTTTAAAGGGTTAAGACGGAGCTCGTGATTTTGAGTCACATTCAGATGACAAGGATGGCGCCGGAGCTAGCAATCCCTTCTCCTAACTTCAATGCCACGCCAGTGACCCCGGCCAATTTAACGTGCTCGACTCCTGCAATCATGGCGAAGTTTTGTTGATGTAACGTTATGAACTGTACTACAATTATTTTTAATAAACCTCTTGAGCAATCTGGGCCTTTACTAATGAGCAGAAAAGCAGATACTCTCGTAACTCATCTGCGCATTGTGCTTACGAGTTTACTCATCTTCACGTATAGCATGGAGAAGATCCACCAATTTTCTCGCGATGTGACTGACAAATAGGGTAAGGCCATATTTAAGTGGGGTGCCCACCTAAATAACGTCACCCCCCAACATGAGAACGACGGCAGCTATAGTCATGAAAGTAATGTCTAGGTATAGTAAAACGTCTATGGGCTATGGGATAAGATCACTTACATTGCCATCTGATGGTAAACTGAGGAATTAGCGTTCCTATCTCAAAATCAGTACAAAATAGGGGATGGATGTAATTACAAAGTTGTAGAGCATTATCGATTTAGTACCAAAAGACACCTTGTGCATATTAATACTAAGAACAAGCACACCCATGCACATTTGACTGTTCGAGATTTCCGAAACTGTGATGTCACAAAATAGGTTAAAAAAAGGGGAAAAAACAATTACTTATCACAAGATACCTTTATTTTCGGCTTTGAAAGCGCTCTCCGTCATCTACAATACAGATTTGAACCCTTGTCCGAAATTCACTTTGCACACGTTTTAGCGTATAGTTGGTGTTCAAGAAAGCAACAATAATACGTCATCGAAAATCCTGCAGTGTTGGCGGAAAGGTCGCATTCACCTGCTGTTTGAGTTATTCCCACAGGAAAAAGGATAATGGGGCCATTTTTTGTCTGAAAAATAGCATTTTCTCCTTTTGTCCATTTCTTGTGACGACACAATTTTAGAAAGTGCGAACAATCAAATATGCATTTTAAGCGTTCTGTTCTTCGTATGTGCAAAAGGTATCCTTTTTGTACTAAATCGATAACGCTCTACAACTTTGTAATAGACATTTCCCCCCTATTTTGTACCGTTTTCGAGACAGGAATGCTAACTCCAGAGTTTGCCACCAGGTGGTGCTATTAGTGGGCTCTTCGCATACAGCATAGACTTTTTACTATACTTCGACACTACTTTTATGACTGTAACTGACATCGTTCCAAAGTTATGGGGTGTGTTCGGATATTATTTAAGTGGGTACCCTATATATCCGTCTGTCATATACTTTTAGAGTGCTCAAATTTCAATGTCCATCTCTTTATCAATGTCCATCTCTTGATAAAACGCCACACGTTAACCTTTTTGCATTTTTAAAGTCAATTAAGTTTTATCCACACATTTAAATTATGTTTATAGTATTTTAGAGTATATTTTTAAATCTGTTGTTTTATCACAGTTTTATTATCCTTTTACACTGATATGACTCTTACCTTTTGTTTGCCGCAGTATGGTAAAATTCATGGCCATTGCGCCATAAAAAAAATTTTAAAAATCAAATAAAATCTTTTTAAATAAATGTCATCAATGTTTAGAAACCATTATGTGGTATTAAATTTCGAGACAAAAAAGTGAAACTGAATTTGAAGATGACAGAAAAATTTTAATTACGATTTTGAATAACATGCTACAGCAATCAAAAATTATTGATTTAAAATACTAAATGCTTATTCTTTACTATTTTGTATATGAATTGCATATGAAGTACGCCTTGCATTTGTTCAACTATTCAGTATCAGGATATTGATGAATTTTTAATGCTCCTAAAGGAGGAGACATCTTTTTCCGTTTTTCAGGTTCAGTTCAAAAGCATATAGTTTGTATTTATATATTTTTTTTCTTAAACAACCATGGATAAAGTATTCTTAAGATTTCAGAGATATAATTAAATACAAAAAAGATAGGTTTTTTCACTTTAAAATCTATGCTTTCTAACTTGAAAGCTAAAAGATCAAAATAATTGGGCACTCGGAGGGTTAAATTTTAAAATCTCGAAATTAATAAATTTGAAATTATGTCTATGAGTCTGTTTGTCATTTGAACACAATAATTCAGGAATGCGACAAACTTCATGAACTCAATTTTAAACTCTATATCTAACTCTCTATCAAATTTTAGTGAAATTCTTCCACGGAATGAAGAATTTCTTCTAAAGTAACCGTACCCAAGGCCGGATTTACACATTTCTGCACCGAAGGCCAAAGCATATTCTGCGCCCCCTCAAAAAAGTTAATATGACTTCGAAACATAAAATCACTGAATACTATCTTTAAAATATTTGAACCACATTAATTTTTAATTCAAAATTACTCTAGTTATGAAATACTACAACCTGCAAAAATACTTCATAGAATTTCTTGAAATCGTCGGAATTACCTATTAGAACTTCTTCTTTCTCACTTTTCTACGTGAATAGATCTGAAGGATATTGAAGTGGACAGATCTTATTAAATCAATTTCAATGGAATGAAATTGAAGTACAAAAGACGATAGGG
>BGPR01049031.1:0-11408 GCA_013235015.1 Araneus ventricosus
ACTGTTTCTCCATTATAAAGGGCAGCAAAACAATTACTGTTGAAGATTAAAAATCTGAGTCTCGGTTCTAAAATTATAAGAATTCACCTGCCGGTGTTAAAAGCATGTTTCTAGTTTTGGAATGATTGATAGCGTATGGTGAGGAAAATACACTGCTACCTCTATTTTTTGTATAAAATTTTGCATTTATGTGAATAAAATATTGTTTCTGTGTGAGTCAATTATGCTCTACAACTTTTCAACTGAAATTTTTTTCAAACCTCCTATAGTTTTCGAGAGTTATGTATGTACACGATGGAAAGTGCATCTTTACTATTTCGCTTTATTTTGAAGTTTACTCACATACATAAATTGTTATGTAGTTCAATTCTTTTAAGTAAGATTAATATTTCGTATCTAAAGTTTTAAACTGCCTTCCACGGCTAACTCGCAATCTTCTGATCCAAACTATTTGTTTTTCCAGATAACAAGCAAGAATATTTGAACCAAAATTTAATTACTTCGCGAAGTAGGCTTTGAAATTTTTCGACAGAATTTTTTAGCCACTATAAATCTTAATTAGCATCATTTAAAGTGTTTCCTTTTTCTCAAAAATGCGGTAATCAGATTAAAATAATTAATATCACGGCTCTGTTAATTTCTCTATCTTTTAAGGTGATAAGAAAAGCATAAAAGATTTTACAACAAAGCTTGTGTAACATTTTAAATCTAAAAAATCTCAAAGATACAGGGAAGATAAATTTTTCTTAACATTTATGATTACTTCGAACTTAAATTATGCCGGCGAGAAAAGTTATCTACAACAATTAATTTTTTTTACGATCGTCATTATCTTTTTAAAAGAAATGACGTTGATCCCTGCGTTTAAGCAAATTTTGAAAGAGGAGCTCGAGTTAAATACAGTTAAATAAATTTCCACGCTTACCTTCCGTATTTTATCTATGCATAATTAACGATGCTGAATTCTAGGCTTAACCTATTTCAACCTGTCTTTTTAAATTTATATACTATTCATTTTACTTGGTAATTAAACTAAAGACTAACGAATTCGGTCCGTTTTTTCACAAAGTAACGATAGTAAAAATAATATTCGCGTTTGTATCTATTTTTAAAAAATAATGATCGGTATCATGAAACTGTTTTTTTCCTCGCTGATTGGCTGATTAAAATTCTTAAGTTACTAATTGTTTTCCGAAAAGTAATTTTTTGAAAGCTGTGTTATTATTTATACATCTGAATTCGAACAAGATGTTAATTTTTTTACATTTTAAATAACTGATTGAATAATTATAAATAAATTAAATTTATCGATTTTTGAAAATTTTAGTAATTAAATTTCTTATTTAAGGTTAAAGCGAAAACATGTATATACCCATTAATGATGTTTAAAAAATCAATTATTTATAGACAACATAGAAAAGCATGTTTTTTTTGTGAGTAGGCTAAAAATGCTTAATCAGTTTTTTTTGCCTGAAATGCTTGTGATAATAAGACATTTTGATTTAAATGTGAATGACAGATTTTTTCGAATTGCATGAAAATTTTTTTCATTGAAACTACTTTTTTTTATAAATTATATGTTATATCTCCCAAAATGCATACAAAATGTAGTCTTAATTTTTCTCCAGTAAAATAATTTATTAAAGATGTTTTAACCGAAACAATTTTTATAAGATTCAGAAAAATTAAGCGCATATTTGAGGGCGGTTCACATTAAAAATTTGATATTTGAATACTTTAAAGAATGACTTTGATTGCCTATTTTATTTATTCAAAAAAAGCATACTACACACATGACTAGATTCACAGAGTGCACGATCAAAAACATAGAAAGAACACAAGCCACAAAGTGAATTAAAACACAAGGAAAAAGAAGGAACTGCAAAAAATAGAACAGCTCAAAGCTCAAAACCACATTAATTATAAATATTTAAACACCTAAATGTTTTAAAGCGAAAACACACAATTTCAAAAGCACTGAAAACAAACTGATGTTCTAAAAGTCCATGTTGCATACCGTCACATTCAAATTATAAAAAATCACACAATTTATTTAAAATTTAGAACATCAAAGCAAAAAAACCATTTAAAAAGCAAGGGGTAAAAAATCAAACACACACTAACACAAGATCAACACAAAAATAAGAAAACACATTAAAATCCTAATATGTATAGTCAAGCGTAAAGAAAGTAAAAGAAATCAGGTTATGTATTTAAAAGTTGAAAACAATTTGATTTAAAAACAGTAGGAGATATATGATAAGTGCCCAGAGTTCATCAGAGATCCTGTTAAAAGTCTTGGAAAATTTATATAACGAGAGCCTGTTAATATAATTAAATTTTGAATATACATTTGGAAAACAACTTTGGTTCCTTAAAGATCTGGAAGGCACAGCGAAATTTATAGAGCTCAGTATATCAGTGCAATCGATCGAACCATTGATAACCTTGTAAAAGAAAAGAACACAAGAAACATCTCGTCTGGAACACAAACTAGGCATATTAAACATTTCTATTTAGATTTGTTTTCGAAAAGAGAAAGAAAAGCCTAAAATTTACAGGGGTTTAGTTAATTTCAGAAGTGTTATACTCATATATATCTGAATTTCGTTCGTTAGAGAATTGAAATTATTTCGTGGAGCTGTTCTCACACAGCAAAACAAAATGTTAAGATCACTAGATTTTATTCAATTGATAACAACTATGGAAATGAATATTGGATTATAAGGAGTTTCTGACTGGATATCTCAATAATATCCTGAAGTGCAAAATGAAAATTATTCACCTTTATGATTTATTCACTACAGGAAATAAAAAAGATTTGCGCTTATGATCTTTTCTGAGATTTAAATACTCATAGAACCAAAAAATAAAAGAAATTGCAGTTTACGGGGTTTTGTTAGTTTCATAACTGTATATATTTGAACTTCGTTCGTCAGAGAATTGAAATTATTTCGTGGAACTTTTCTCATGTCGAAACAAAATTCTAAGATCATTAGATTTTATTGAATTTATAACAACTATGGAAATGAATATTGGATTATAAGGAGTTTCTGACTTGATATCTCAATAATATCCTCAAGTGCAAAATGAAAATTATTCACCTTTATGATTTATTCACTAAAGGAAATAAGAAAGATTTGCGCTTATGATCTTTTCTGAGATTTAAATATTCAAAGAACCAAAAAAAGAAATAGCAGTTTACTGGGTTTAGTTAATTTCAGAACTGTATATATATGAACTTCGTTCGTTAGAGAACTGAAATGATTTCGTGGAACTTTTCTCACAAGTCAAAACAAAATTCTAAGATCATTAGATTTTATTCAATCGATAGAAACTATAGAAAAGAATTTCATTTTGAGTTACAAGGGGTTTCTGACTGGACATTTCAATAAAATCCACAAAAGCGAAATCGAAATTATCCATCTTTACGATTATATTCACTACAGCGCATAAGAAAAATCTGATCTTTTCTGCGATTTAAATATGCAAAGGACCAGAAAAAAGGGAACAAAACGAAGGAAGCGCAAAAACCAAAATAGAATGAAAGTCAGACATATATACTGACCAGAAATTCCATCCTCCCTCGGATTTTTTGTCACATGAGACGAATAGAGGGGAAGAAAATAGGATAGTTTTCTATTTTCCAGGCGGGATTTTTCGGAACTGCTGTGCAGATGCTGGCTCCTGGCGAAAGAGATCCGTCACAAAATATTTGATTGCCATATCAAACTGCACATATTATTTGGGGGGTGGGTGGGGGAAGAGTGGCATTTCGGATTTTCTACGATGGATGGGACCCAACATCCATTCTGGGAAAGGAATGCTAGGGCTCAACTTCGGCATCTTTCTTATAGGATGAATTATTATTTTCTGAAGAGAAGATTATTAGAATATATTTCTTAAAAAAATTTTGCCTTTATTTTTTAGCTGTTGATTGTAAGATAAATGATATTTGATCAAATTTCAATTGAGTTTAATCTTGTTTTCTCTTTCTCTAACAAATTCAATTGTTTATAAATATAAAGTTTAATTGTTAATTTTCGATTACTTAACCAGTTGCCTACGTGTTGCGCTGATAGACTGATGAATGCAGTTTCTCTGTTCAGATCTGATGGAATTGCTGTAGAACTTTGCAATACAGTTCAAGATCACTCATGTTGCTAATATGAGGGATCCCTATTTACTCTTTAGGCAGCTTTACTCCCCATTCCCATATTTTACACCATGAGTGACCAATGTGCGAAATAAAGAATAAGTTTTCTCAAAGCAACCGCTGTAGCATTAGTATATGGGATCACTATTCCCGTTAAGCCGGCCATTTATTTGAAGTATAGTCATGTCATTTGTCCTAATCCCGGTATTTTCCCCACTCATTTTAATCGAAAAATACAGGCACGCCATTCACTTGTATTTAAAAGGACGCTATCTTTGAACGAAGGTGGGAGGGGAACGATCTTCTTTCCCACTATACAGCTGATTGTCAATCGCTCTTCGATTTTCCCCGTCAGCAGATTTTAATTCATGCTACCCTTGCAGCGAGGCTTCAATCTACGGAAGGCATTGTTCTTTTCGCTAGCCTCTTTCAGGGTCCCTCTGATTTTTCGTTCCGATTTCAGTCCAGATGGAATTCCAACCACCACAAGCTATTTGGCTGATTTCCATAGATTTTGATGGATTTTCCCTTCTCGCGTTCCGAAATATCCAGTTTATCTGTGAAGTGAATGGCCGGCTTTGTAGATAGTTTTTCCCCATTCCCATAGTTTCACAGAATGAATGGCCTTCATAGTTAATGCCAATGAGAAACAGAACGAATAAGGAGCTCTAATGTGTTAGAATAGAAGAGACGTGAATATCAACTACCCCTAACGTAACTGATGTAGCACTAATGCATTTGATTTTAACATCCCTCATGCCTCGAAACTACGGGTTGCTATTCACTCGGTAGATAGTTCTATTCCCTATTTCCATTGCATCGTTCCATAAATGATTGTTAGAAATATTACAAATGAAATATTACTAAGGAAAGAAACGAAAGAAAAGATGTATCTCATCTGCGGATGACATGGGAAGAAGGGTGAAAAGTGTACTTTCCTGTTCCTAAGCTGAAATTCATTCCCGTTTTAAGAGTATATTAGAGATTTCATCTAGGCCGTAAACTCAACACAAACTAATATTTAGGTCGCGAAGATTAATACAATAAATTCTTTTTCAGATTCTGAAACGTTTGCAAGCCGAACTTATTTCAAAATTCATTTCGACCTAAAAAGCTTTACTGAAATTAGTTCCAATGACAATTCGTTGGAGAAATTTTTTATTTAGCTTTCATTAGTGCTTCATTTATACTTTCTCGTATACGAAATATGCATAGGGAAAGTATTGTAATCGTCAAAAAAAATCTGACATCGACATTTTGACGAATCTTGACGTTTGAGCCAGAAGAAACCATTTTTGAATTATGTCTGTATCACGGTAACTCAAAAAACGGAACTTGCCAGATGAATGAAATTTGACATGTGATATTTAGACCAAAATTTGAAATCTGTTGCAAATACATCAAAGGTCTGTCTATCTGTCTGACAGGGTGCATGTGAATACTATAATTCAAAAACGCAATGAATGGATGTAATTTTGTATACTAACTGATCCATCGCAGAGAATCTACGCATCCATTATTTTAGTGACGCTTTTAGAGACAAACTGCGATTCAGTGCTCCGAGAAAATTCGCCAAGACAGAAAAAAGGCGCCAAGTTGTGTGCGCATAACAGAAAAGTAGCCAATGTACAACATTCACAATAGTAAGTTCCAAAATGTTCACCTCAATTTATGAATCGACACGATTTTATCTTCGCTGACTTAAACAATTTTGACGTTGATCTAGCTCCCCTTCATTTCTAATTGATCTCTTTTGAATAATTTCATTCAAAGTTTCATTATATTGTAAAAAATCTTGTGAATTATTCATCTTAAACTATTTTTTTTCGAGAAAAAGTTATTTTACACCAGAACAAATATAATAGCAGGCTATGACTATGAAATTATGCCTATCATGTCTACCTGTTTTGTTTTGTAAACAAACCGATCGTTGCCATCGGCAAAAGAGAAATTAACCTCTTTTCTGCGACACGTATCGTATCGTTTTATATAGAGGGTGGCCACACTTTTCGTGGTACAATTGCTAATTTCTAAACCGTTAGAGATAGACATATAGTTCAAATTGGAAAAATGTGTGAAATAAAAGGAAAAATTATAATAAATGTTTTTTGAGTGAATAAATATATCCCTGAAGACTTTACGACTTCTAACTTTTTATATGGTCCCCCGTTCCTATCAGTCATATTTAGTAAAATATTTTTGAAACTAATAATTTTTAAAAAAAGTCCCGCTCTTTTGCGACTAAAACTTACCGAGTTATGGAGCTTTCAATATAGCTGACTTAGACCCCTTTACACCATTTCAATAGCCGTCTCGAAGACGATCCACCAATCAATGCGCAACACTTGCTCGACGAGGCCGCTGATTGGTTGAAAATCATGAAATTCAAAGCTCCAGAACTCGCTCAGATTCAGTAGCAGAAGAGTGGGACATTTTTTGTTTAAAATATTAGAGTTTCAAGAATATTTTACTAAATATGATTGGTAGGACCGGGAGACTGCACAAAGAGTTAGATTTCGTATCTTTTTCAGAGATATATTTAGTGACTCAAAAAACCTATATTATAATTCTTTCCTTCATTTAAAGCATTTCTTCAATTGTAGATATACACTGAAGAGCCAAAACATTATGACAACCTACTGAATAATGCGTTGCGCCCGCCTCCTTTGGCTTTCAAAACAGCTGCAACTCGCCTGGCCATAGATGCTACAAGTTTTTGGTACATGACTGGAGACAGGTTGTAACAAATGTCTAAGCAGCGGTCACGCAAAGTCGAGATATTCGGACATGGTGGTGTTTGAGCTCTGAGCTGCCGCTCCATGACATCCCAAATGTGCTCCATCGGATTAAGATCCGGCAAGTTAGGTGGTCAGGACATTAAGTGGAATTCATCAATATGCTCCTCCAACCACTCCAACACAATCCGAGCCTTGTGACATGGGGTGTTGTTCTGCTGGAAGATTCCATTTCCAGTTGGGAAGACAAACGCCATGTAAGGGTGCAACTGATCCGCAATGGTGTTCAGATAGTTTGCAGCTTTCATGATCTGTTCTACCACAACTACGGGTCCCAGAGGCGCCCATGAGAACGTCCCCCAAAGCATAATGCCGCCACCACCAGCCTGTGAATGACTTGCTCTACAAGAGAGGAGCAACTGTTCGCCTGGCAGACGGCGTACCCTGACACGACCATCGACGTGATGAATGAGAAATCGGGATTCATTCGACCAGGTAACTCTCTTCCACTCATCCGGTCCCGATGTTCCCGGGCCCACTGTAGGCGTAGTTGACGATGAGCTTGGTCAACAGAGGCACACGAGTGGGACGTCTGCTGCACAGTCCCATATCCAACAGTGTCCGCTGAACTGTGTGTTCCGAAACACTTGCGCTTTGACCTGCATTGTATTGGGCTGTCAGCTGAGCCACTCTGTAGCGCCGATTTTGCTTTACCAAGCGGGGCAGTCTCAGACGTCCTTTTTCTTTGACGACGCGCGGACGATCAACACCTTGGCGTCTACTGCTGGTGTCACCGCAATTTATCCACTTTGCATGAATACTAACAACGGCAGATCGTGAACAACCTACCAGTCGTGCAGTTTTGGTGATACTCGTTCCGAGTCTTCGGGCCATTACGATCTGCCCTCTATCAAATTCGCTTAGATCAGCAGCCTTTCCCATCATTTGCAAAAGTAACTGCAAGAATGATTACTTAACTTTTCCAGCAGCAGTTAAATACCATTCTCACTTAACCACGTGTCCTCCGCGTCATCCAGACGAATTCATTGAAAAATGTGGGGATGGTCATAATGTTTTGGCTCGTCAATGTATATCTATGTCTAACGGTTTAGAAATTAGCTTTTGGATCACGATAAGTGTAGACAACCTCTATTTACTCTTGCGCCTAACCCGAACTCTGATTTGCTATCTGTCGATTTGTCTATTTGTGTGTATTGCAACTTCACAACTCAAAAATGAAGCAAGCTATACGAATGAAATTTGTTTAGTGGTCTTTAAAGTAATATTTGCATTACATTATGGATCAAATAATTCAAAGGGAAATGGTCCAAAATGAATGTTCGAGTCTTTTCATTGTATTACGAAGCCCGGAACCAGAAATTCGATGAATACCCAGTTGAGCAACAGAGCACACTAACTTAACAACAGCAACTAGCCACCAATTCTTCCGTAATTCAATCGAAAAATTCACCCTTCACATCGTTGCCAACCCTGGAGTAACAATTCCAGCGATCCCTAAGTATAAATAACAAGACAGAACAAAAAACAGTCCCACGATTTTCAGGATGGTTACGAGAATAATCATCAATATAACCGGTTGTAATACATTATCAATTCTTCTTTATCATCGCATCGAACAACACTAACAGCCCCGAATCATGGAGCTGCAACTGTATGAAACATTGTAACTAAAAAAACATTCTGCTCTTTCACTGCACTCATATGGTAACTCATCTTTTATATATTTTATATTATACTCGGATTGTAACCCTCTATGTACATTTTATTATATTCTTCTTTCTTCATGTATAATTACGTTACCTTTTATGTGTTTTTATATCTCATGATGCAATTCTTTTGCTTTTGCTTTTCAATGAAGTTTCACACATACTCATTCAACCGACAGGGTTCCGAGTTTGGGGATATGCTCTGGTGTTATGTATTACAAAGCTGTACATAAAGCGCACCGAGGTGTGCAAGAATTACAGGAGCGGAAAATATTCCAGGAGATTTCAAACTGATATTCCTGCTTTGGTGTTGCAACCAACATTTTTTTCTCCTTGAAAAAGTTTGCCACCTTAAATAGGTATCGAGTGTGAAAAGTTTAAGGAGAACTTATTTAAATTTTTTTTTCGCAAATGTAAAAGAAGAAACAAAGAAAATCAATTCTAAATAGACTAAAGGATAGACGCAAAAATTAATACTGATGAAAAAGAATTAAAAATATTCGTTGCCTAATATCAAAGGATATTTTTATTGAACCACATTTATTTATTAATTTAATATCAAAGGTGTTTGTTCCTGTAGTTTATATTACATTTAATTAAAATAAAAGATAATTTTTTTGGGAAATATTTTTTGCACATTTGAAAGAAAAAGTATAACTATTTTCTATTTTATTTCCAAAAAATACCTTTCATCTCTCAGCTGTGGAAACAAAAGACTTAAAATTTAGTTCCCTTTGATATTCTTATCTTTCATTTAGCTTTGACTTTATTTTATGCAAGCAATAAAAAAATACTTTGAATGAATGCCTTTTGAATTTGCTCTTTTGTTAATATTGCATATTACTGTCTCCGATAAAGGTATTTCTACAAAATCTTATTGAAAGTCAATTTAATTCCTGTGAGATTTTTAATTTTCCTTTTTTTTAAATACTCTGCTTAAAAACAATTTTTTCCAGGAAAGATGTCAAAATTGAAGATATAGTAAGTATAGGTTATTTAATGATTTTTGCACTGAAATGCTGTGTTATGAATTATAAATTTTAATATATTTTCTTCCCTGTTTTGAAGCCGGCAGTCTAACATGTTTCGTTCAAACATTTTAAGGTGCATTTAATATACTACTAGTCTCTCTTATTAGATTGGCCATGAGTTTTAATCTCTGTCAAATTTAAAAGATTAATAAATTAATATTTTTGAGCTGGGAAAATTCATTTTAACAGCGTTTTCCAAAACTGCTTGTTTTCTATATCCTTTATTGAAACGTGAATGACCTTTGAAAACGTTAGCCATTCGAGTTCTCTTCCATTTCTTCCATTCTAATTATTTTCTTTTAATGTGTTTTAATTTTTGTTGTTTGATTTTGTAGTAATTCGTTAGCTAATTATGGGCAAAATTGTTGACGCAATTTCTGGATGCTGCTGCGTTGGCGCGCAAAAGGTGTATTGTTATCGCTATTGTTTACTTCTTATGTTTCTTCTATATTTTTTGTATTCAGATGTCTGTTTTTTGTATTTTATTGGAAGTTGCAGCATTTTTGCGCCATTCTGTCTAATATAAAGTTTAATTCTTAATTTTTGATATCTTTTGTTAAATTATTTCTCTTGTTCTTGTTATCTAAATGTTAAACTACATGAACATCTCAATCTTTTATGATACAATCACTTCCATGAGCTTGAATTCCTTGCATTGAAATGTATATTTCGGCACTTATTACTACTGTAATGTATTTATGCATTAAATATATAGCATATACGCATTAAATAAATAAAATGAATTAATGTATGATTTCTGTAATTGAATAAAGATTAAGGTTATCAAAAACTGCACATATAAAAGCACTCATTCTCATTCACTTCGCGCCATGCAAATCCGATCGTCCTATCTTAAAACTAATTGCCAATGTGAAAACCGAACAGAATTCGCGAGGAGTGGATAGGAAGATTGGATATCGAGTCAGTCCTAATTACCATTCCCCGCGATATTTGGAATGGGCACTAAGTGAATGCTGTGGGGAGGGAGAAGCTTGGGTGCATGAAGGGGGCGGGAAGGTTACAGTACATTCTCGCAACACGTCCTTTGATTGGGTTGGAGTGAAGCAGGCGTGGATGGCCGTTAGTGTCCCTGCTAAATGGATGTGCTAAAATATAGAATGGAATGGAGAGAGCATCCAAATGAAGTGAGACTGTGGTTTTAGCGTCTATATTCCATGTAGTATAACTATGGTATAACCACGTGGTATGGGATGCAGCTTAGTTTAGTTATATTAAAGTCCTGTTCTGAAGCAATACGAGGGGTATTCTGGGACGGACCTCATAGTTTTGAACCTCGGTCCGATGACAAGGACGACATCTGAGCTCGCACGCCCTCTTTAAGCTTACGCACCATATCAGCGGGAAGATGTTTGATGTGATTTAGCGTGCTACAGGCTAGCATGCACGGCTGATCTTCAGTGGAATCGGGTTTCGAGCCTCGAAACCACTGGCTTCGTGGCCGTCACTTTACCACTAGGCCACCGCGGCCTCCTTCTGTGCATGCAGGAAAACATTTGGTAGGAAACCGTTAGCGGGAGTGTATCGTTGAGTAAAAGAGAAGCCATAAAACAAGTAACATCGGGCCATGGATTCCACCGAAGAGGCTATCGCGCAACAATTCAATTTCTGTGGCAGAAAACTTTTGCGGAATTAAAATTTACAATCGAATGAATATTAATAGACTGAGTATATATCACGCAGTGCAGTGTTCCGATGGTGCAGTGATTTTAATCATAGACATGTGGCACAGCTAACAAGC
>BGPR01049032.1:0-11408 GCA_013235015.1 Araneus ventricosus
GCTTGTTAGCTGTGCCACATGTCTATGATTAAAATCACTGCACCATCGGAACACTGCACTGCGTGATATATACTCAGTCTATTAATATTCATTCGATTGTAAATTTTAATTCCGCAAAAGTTTTCTGCCACAGAAATTGAATTGTTGCGCGATAGCCTCTTCGGTGGAATCCATGGCCCGATGTTACTTGTTTTATGGCTTCTCTTTTACTCAACGATACACTCCCGCTAACGGTTTCCTACCAAATGTTTTCCTGCATGCACAGAAGGAGGCCGCGGTGGCCTAGTGGTAAAGTGACGGCCACGAAGCCAGTGGTTTCGAGGCTCGAAACCCGATTCCACTGAAGATCAGCCGTGCATGCTAGCCTGTAGCACGCTAAATCACATCAAACATCTTCCCGCTGATATGGTGCGTAAGCTTAAAGAGGGCGTGCGAGCTCAGATGTCGTCCTTGTCATCGGACCGAGGTTCAAAACTATGAGGTCCGTCCCAGAATACCCCTCGTATTGCTTCAGAACAGGACTTTAATATAACTAAACTAAGCTGCATCCCATACCACGTGGTTATACCATAGTTATACTACATGGAATATAGACGCTAAAACCACAGTCTCACTTCATTTGGATGCTCTCTCCATTCCATTCTATATTTTAGCACATCCATTTAGCAGGGACACTAACGGCCATCCACGCCTGCTTCACTCCAACCCAATCAAAGGACGTGTTGCGAGAATGTACTGTAACCTTCCCGCCCCCTTCATGCACCCAAGCTTCTCCCTCCCCACAGCATTCACTTAGTGCCCATTCCAAATATCGCGGGGAATGGTAATTAGGACTGACTCGATATCCAATCTTCCTATCCACTCCTCGCGAATTCTGTTCGGTTTTCACATTGGCAATTAGTTTTAAGATAGGACGATCGGATTTGCATGGCGCGAAGTGAATGAGAATGAGTGCTTTTATATGTGCAGTTTTTGATAACCTTAATCTTTATTCAATTACAGAAATCATACATTAATTCATTTTATTTATTTAATGCGTATATGCTATATATTTAATGCATAAATACATTACAGTAGTAATAAGTGCCGAAATATACATTTCAATGCAAGGAATTCAAGCTCATGGAAGTGATTGTATCATAAAAGATTGAGATGTTCATGTAGTTTAACATTTAGATAACAAGAACAAGAGAAATAATTTAACAAAAGATATCAAAAATTAAGAATTAAACTTTATATTAGACAGAATGGCGCAAAAATGCTGCAACTTCCAATAAAATACAAAAAACAGACATCTGAATACAAAAAATATAGAAGAAACATAAGAAGTAAACAATAGCGATAACAATACACCTTTTGCGCGCCAACGCAGCAGCATCCAGAAATTGCGTCAACAATTTTGCCCATAATTAGCTAACGAATTACTACAAAATCAAACAACAAAAATTAAAACACATTAAAAGAAAATAATTAGAATGGAAGAAATGGAAGAGAACTCGAATGGCTAACGTTTTCAAAGGTCATTCACGTTTCAATAAAGGATATAGAAAACAAGCAGTTTTGGAAAACGCTGTTAAAATGAATTTTCCCAGCTCAAAAATATTAATTTATTAATCTTTTAAATTTGACAGAGATTAAAACTCATGGCCAATCTAATAAGAGAGACTAGTAGTATATTAAATGCACCTTAAAATGTTTGAACGAAACATGTTAGACTGCCGGCTTCAAAACAGGGAAGAAAATATATTAAAATTTATAATTCATAACACAGCATTTCAGTGCAAAAATCATTAAATAACCTATACTTACTATATCTTCAATTTTGACATCTTTCCTGGAAAAAATTGTTTTTAAGCAGAGTATTTAAAAAAAAGGAAAATTAAAAATCTCACAGGAATTAAATTGACTTTCAATAAGATTTTGTAGAAATACCTTTATCGGAGACAGTAATATGCAATATTAACAAAAGAGCAAATTCAAAAGGCATTCATTCAAAGTATTTTTTTATTGCTTGCATAAAATAAAGTCAAAGCTAAATGAAAGATAAGAATATCAAAGGGAACTAAATTTTAAGTCTTTTGTTTCCACAGCTGAGAGATGAAAGGTATTTTTTGGAAATAAAATAGAAAATAGTTATACTTTTTCTTTCAAATGTGCAAAAAATATTTCCCAAAAAAATTATCTTTTATTTTAATTAAATGTAATATAAACTACAGGAACAAACACCTTTGATATTAAATTAATAAATAAATGTGGTTCAATAAAAATATCCTTTGATATTAGGCAACGAATATTTTTAATTCTTTTTCATCAGTATTAATTTTTGCGTCTATCCTTTAGTCTATTTAGAATTGATTTTCTTTGTTTCTTCTTTTACATTTGCGAAAAAAAAATTTAAATAAGTTCTCCTTAAACTTTTCACACTCGATACCTATTTAAGGTGGCAAACTTTTTCAAGGAGAAAAAAATGTTGGTTGCAACACCAAAGCAGGAATATCAGTTTGAAATCTCCTGGAATATTTTCCGCTCCTGTAATTCTTGCACACCTCGGTGCGCTTTATGTACAGCTTTGTAATACATAACACCAGAGCATATCCCCAAACTCGGAACCCTGTCGGTTGAATGAGTATGTGTGAAACTTCATTGAAAAGCAAAAGCAAAAGAATTGCATCATGAGATATAAAAACACATAAAAGGTAACGTAATTATACATGAAGAAAGAAGAATATAATAAAATGTACATAGAGGGTTACAATCCGAGTATAATATAAAATATATAAAAGATGAGTTACCATATGAGTGCAGTGAAAGAGCAGAATGTTTTTTTAGTTACAATGTTTCATACAGTTGCAGCTCCATGATTCGGGGCTGTTAGTGTTGTTCGATGCGATGATAAAGAAGAATTGATAATGTATTACAACCGGTTATATTGATGATTATTCTCGTAACCATCCTGAAAATCGTGGGACTGTTTTTTGTTCTGTCTTGTTATTTATACTTAGGGATCGCTGGAATTGTTACTCCAGGGTTGGCAACGATGTGAAGGGTGAATTTTTCGATTGAATTACGGAAGAATTGGTGGCTAGTTGCTGTTGTTAAGTTAGTGTGCTCTGTTGCTCAACTGGGTATTCATCGAATTTCTGGTTCCGGGCTTCGTAATACAATGAAAAGACTCGAACATTCATTTTGGACCATTTCCCTTTGAATTATTTGATCCATAATGTAATGCAAATATTACTTTAAAGACCACTAAACAAATTTCATTCGTATAGCTTGCTTCATTTTTGAGTTGTGAAGTTGCAATACACACAAATAGACAAATCGACAGATAGCAAATCAGAGTTCGGGTTAGGCGCAAGAGTAAATAGAGGTTGTCTACACTTATCGTGATCCAAAAGCTAATTTCTAAACCGTTAGACATAGATATACATTGACGAGCCAAAACATTATGACCATCCCCACATTTTTCAATGAATTCGTCTGGATGACGCGGAGGACACGTGGTTAAGTGAGAATGGTATTTAACTGCTGCTGGAAAAGTTAAGTAATCATTCTTGCAGTTACTTTTGCAAATGATGGGAAAGGCTGCTGATCTAAGCGAATTTGATAGAGGGCAGATCGTAATGGCCCGAAGACTCGGAACGAGTATCACCAAAACTGCACGACTGGTAGGTTGTTCACGATCTGCCGTTGTTAGTATTCATGCAAAGTGGATAAATTGCGGTGACACCAGCAGTAGACGCCAAGGTGTTGATCGTCCGCGCGTCGTCAAAGAAAAAGGACGTCTGAGACTGCCCCGCTTGGTAAAGCAAAATCGGCGCTACAGAGTGGCTCAGCTGACAGCCCAATACAATGCAGGTCAAAGCGCAAGTGTTTCGGAACACACAGTTCAGCGGACACTGTTGGATATGGGACTGTGCAGCAGACGTCCCACTCGTGTGCCTCTGTTGACCAAGCTCATCGTCAACTACGCCTACAGTGGGCCCGGGAACATCGGGACCGGATGAGTGGAAGAGAGTTACCTGGTCGAATGAATCCCGATTTCTCATTCATCACGTCGATGGTCGTGTCAGGGTACGCCGTCTGCCAGGCGAACAGTTGCTCCTCTCTTGTAGAGCAAGTCATTCACAGGCTGGTGGTGGCGGCATTATGCTTTGGGGGACGTTCTCATGGGCGCCTCTGGGACCCGTAGTTGTGGTAGAACAGATCATGAAAGCTGCAAACTATCTGAACACCATTGCGGATCAGTTGCACCCTTACATGGCGTTTGTCTTCCCAACTGGAAATGGAATCTTCCAGCAGAACAACACCCCATGTCACAAGGCTCGGATTGTGTTGGAGTGGTTGGAGGAGCATATTGATGAATTCCACTTAATGTCCTGACCACCTAACTTGCCGGATCTTAATCCGATGGAGCACATTTGGGATGTCATGGAGCGGCAGCTCAGAGCTCAAACACCACCATGTCCGAATATCTCGACTTTGCGTGACCGCTGCTTAGACATTTGTTACAACCTGTCTCCAGTCATGTACCAAAAACTTGTAGCATCTATGGCCAGGCGAGTTGCAGCTGTTTTGAAAGCCAAAGGAGGCGGGCGCAACGCATTATTCAGTAGGTTGTCATAATGTTTTGGCTCTTCAGTGTATATCTACAATTGAAGAAATGCTTTAAATGAAGGAAAGAATTATAATATAGGTTTTTTGAGTCACTAAATATATCTCTGAAAAAGATACGAAATCTAACTCTTTGTGCAGTCTCCCGGTCCTACCAATCATATTTAGTAAAATATTCTTGAAACTCTAATATTTTAAACAAAAAATGTCCCACTCTTCTGCTACTGAATCTGAGCGAGTTCTGGAGCTTTGAATTTCATGATTTTCAACCAATCAGCGGCCTCGTCGAGCAAGTGTTGCGCATTGATTGGTGGATCGTCTTCGAGACGGCTATTGAAATGGTGTAAAGGGGTCTAAGTCAGCTATATTGAAAGCTCCATAACTCGGTAAGTTTTAGTCGCAAAAGAGCGGGACTTTTTTTAAAAATTATTAGTTTCAAAAATATTTTACTAAATATGACTGATAGGAACGGGGGACCATATAAAAAGTTAGAAGTCGTAAAGTCTTCAGGGATATATTTATTCACTCAAAAAACATTTATTATAATTTTTCCTTTTATTTCACACATTTTTCCAATTTGAACTATATGTCTATCTCTAACGGTTTAGAAATTAGCAATTGTACCACGAAAAGTGTGGCCACCCTCTATATAAAACGATACGATACGTGTCGCAGAAAAGAGGTTAATTTCTCTTTTGCCGATGGCAACGATCGGTTTGTTTACAAAACAAAACAGGTAGACATGATAGGCATAATTTCATAGTCATAGCCTGCTATTATATTTGTTCTGGTGTAAAATAACTTTTTCTCGAAAAAAAATAGTTTAAGATGAATAATTCACAAGATTTTTTACAATATAATGAAACTTTGAATGAAATTATTCAAAAGAGATCAATTAGAAATGAAGGGGAGCTAGATCAACGTCAAAATTGTTTAAGTCAGCGAAGATAAAATCGTGTCGATTCATAAATTGAGGTGAACATTTTGGAACTTACTATTGTGAATGTTGTACATTGGCTACTTTTCTGTTATGCGCACACAACTTGGCGCCTTTTTTCTGTCTTGGCGAATTTTCTCGGAGCACTGAATCGCAGTTTGTCTCTAAAAGCGTCACTAAAATAATGGATGCGTAGATTCTCTGCGATGGATCAGTTAGTATACAAAATTACATCCATTCATTGCGTTTTTGAATTATAGTATTCACATGCACCCTGTCAGACAGATAGACAGACCTTTGATGTATTTGCAACAGATTTCAAATTTTGGTCTAAATATCACATGTCAAATTTCATTCATCTGGCAAGTTCCGTTTTTTGAGTTACCGTGATACAGACATAATTCAAAAATGGTTTCTTCTGGCTCAAACGTCAAGATTCGTCAAAATGTCGATGTCAGATTTTTTTTGACGATTACAATACTTTCCCTATGCATATTTCGTATACGAGAAAGTATAAATGAAGCACTAATGAAAGCTAAATAAAAAATTTCTCCAACGAATTGTCATTGGAACTAATTTCAGTAAAGCTTTTTAGGTCGAAATGAATTTTGAAATAAGTTCGGCTTGCAAACGTTTCAGAATCTGAAAAAGAATTTATTGTATTAATCTTCGCGACCTAAATATTAGTTTGTGTTGAGTTTACGGCCTAGATGAAATCTCTAATATACTCTTAAAACGGGAATGAATTTCAGCTTAGGAACAGGAAAGTACACTTTTCACCCTTCTTCCCATGTCATCCGCAGATGAGATACATCTTTTCTTTCGTTTCTTTCCTTAGTAATATTTCATTTGTAATATTTCTAACAATCATTTATGGAACGATGCAATGGAAATAGGGAATAGAACTATCTACCGAGTGAATAGCAACCCGTAGTTTCGAGGCATGAGGGATGTTAAAATCAAATGCATTAGTGCTACATCAGTTACGTTAGGGGTAGTTGATATTCACGTCTCTTCTATTCTAACACATTAGAGCTCCTTATTCGTTCTGTTTCTCATTGGCATTAACTATGAAGGCCATTCATTCTGTGAAACTATGGGAATGGGGAAAAACTATCTACAAAGCCGGCCATTCACTTCACAGATAAACTGGATATTTCGGAACGCGAGAAGGGAAAATCCATCAAAATCTATGGAAATCAGCCAAATAGCTTGTGGTGGTTGGAATTCCATCTGGACTGAAATCGGAACGAAAAATCAGAGGGACCCTGAAAGAGGCTAGCGAAAAGAACAATGCCTTCCGTAGATTGAAGCCTCGCTGCAAGGGTAGCATGAATTAAAATCTGCTGACGGGGAAAATCGAAGAGCGATTGACAATCAGCTGTATAGTGGGAAAGAAGATCGTTCCCCTCCCACCTTCGTTCAAAGATAGCGTCCTTTTAAATACAAGTGAATGGCGTGCCTGTATTTTTCGATTAAAATGAGTGGGGAAAATACCGGGATTAGGACAAATGACATGACTATACTTCAAATAAATGGCCGGCTTAACGGGAATAGTGATCCCATATACTAATGCTACAGCGGTTGCTTTGAGAAAACTTATTCTTTATTTCGCACATTGGTCACTCATGGTGTAAAATATGGGAATGGGGAGTAAAGCTGCCTAAAGAGTAAATAGGGATCCCTCATATTAGCAACATGAGTGATCTTGAACTGTATTGCAAAGTTCTACAGCAATTCCATCAGATCTGAACAGAGAAACTGCATTCATCAGTCTATCAGCGCAACACGTAGGCAACTGGTTAAGTAATCGAAAATTAACAATTAAACTTTATATTTATAAACAATTGAATTTGTTAGAGAAAGAGAAAACAAGATTAAACTCAATTGAAATTTGATCAAATATCATTTATCTTACAATCAACAGCTAAAAAATAAAGGCAAAATTTTTTTAAGAAATATATTCTAATAATCTTCTCTTCAGAAAATAATAATTCATCCTATAAGAAAGATGCCGAAGTTGAGCCCTAGCATTCCTTTCCCAGAATGGATGTTGGGTCCCATCCATCGTAGAAAATCCGAAATGCCACTCTTCCCCCACCCACCCCCCAAATAATATGTGCAGTTTGATATGGCAATCAAATATTTTGTGACGGATCTCTTTCGCCAGGAGCCAGCATCTGCACAGCAGTTCCGAAAAATCCCGCCTGGAAAATAGAAAACTATCCTATTTTCTTCCCCTCTATTCGTCTCATGTGACAAAAAATCCGAGGGAGGATGGAATTTCTGGTCAGTATATATGTCTGACTTTCATTCTATTTTGGTTTTTGCGCTTCCTTCGTTTTGTTCCCTTTTTTCTGGTCCTTTGCATATTTAAATCGCAGAAAAGATCAGATTTTTCTTATGCGCTGTAGTGAATATAATCGTAAAGATGGATAATTTCGATTTCGCTTTTGTGGATTTTATTGAAATGTCCAGTCAGAAACCCCTTGTAACTCAAAATGAAATTCTTTTCTATAGTTTCTATCGATTGAATAAAATCTAATGATCTTAGAATTTTGTTTTGACTTGTGAGAAAAGTTCCACGAAATCATTTCAGTTCTCTAACGAACGAAGTTCATATATATACAGTTCTGAAATTAACTAAACCCAGTAAACTGCTATTTCTTTTTTTGGTTCTTTGAATATTTAAATCTCAGAAAAGATCATAAGCGCAAATCTTTCTTATTTCCTTTAGTGAATAAATCATAAAGGTGAATAATTTTCATTTTGCACTTGAGGATATTATTGAGATATCAAGTCAGAAACTCCTTATAATCCAATATTCATTTCCATAGTTGTTATAAATTCAATAAAATCTAATGATCTTAGAATTTTGTTTCGACATGAGAAAAGTTCCACGAAATAATTTCAATTCTCTGACGAACGAAGTTCAAATATATACAGTTATGAAACTAACAAAACCCCGTAAACTGCAATTTCTTTTATTTTTTGGTTCTATGAGTATTTAAATCTCAGAAAAGATCATAAGCGCAAATCTTTTTTATTTCCTGTAGTGAATAAATCATAAAGGTGAATAATTTTCATTTTGCACTTCAGGATATTATTGAGATATCCAGTCAGAAACTCCTTATAATCCAATATTCATTTCCATAGTTGTTATCAATTGAATAAAATCTAGTGATCTTAACATTTTGTTTTGCTGTGTGAGAACAGCTCCACGAAATAATTTCAATTCTCTAACGAACGAAATTCAGATATATATGAGTATAACACTTCTGAAATTAACTAAACCCCTGTAAATTTTAGGCTTTTCTTTCTCTTTTCGAAAACAAATCTAAATAGAAATGTTTAATATGCCTAGTTTGTGTTCCAGACGAGATGTTTCTTGTGTTCTTTTCTTTTACAAGGTTATCAATGGTTCGATCGATTGCACTGATATACTGAGCTCTATAAATTTCGCTGTGCCTTCCAGATCTTTAAGGAACCAAAGTTGTTTTCCAAATGTATATTCAAAATTTAATTATATTAACAGGCTCTCGTTATATAAATTTTCCAAGACTTTTAACAGGATCTCTGATGAACTCTGGGCACTTATCATATATCTCCTACTGTTTTTAAATCAAATTGTTTTCAACTTTTAAATACATAACCTGATTTCTTTTACTTTCTTTACGCTTGACTATACATATTAGGATTTTAATGTGTTTTCTTATTTTTGTGTTGATCTTGTGTTAGTGTGTGTTTGATTTTTTACCCCTTGCTTTTTAAATGGTTTTTTTGCTTTGATGTTCTAAATTTTAAATAAATTGTGTGATTTTTTATAATTTGAATGTGACGGTATGCAACATGGACTTTTAGAACATCAGTTTGTTTTCAGTGCTTTTGAAATTGTGTGTTTTCGCTTTAAAACATTTAGGTGTTTAAATATTTATAATTAATGTGGTTTTGAGCTTTGAGCTGTTCTATTTTTTGCAGTTCCTTCTTTTTCCTTGTGTTTTAATTCACTTTGTGGCTTGTGTTCTTTCTATGTTTTTGATCGTGCACTCTGTGAATCTAGTCATGTGTGTAGTATGCTTTTTTTGAATAAATAAAATAGGCAATCAAAGTCATTCTTTAAAGTATTCAAATATCAAATTTTTAATGTGAACCGCCCTCAAATATGCGCTTAATTTTTCTGAATCTTATAAAAATTGTTTCGGTTAAAACATCTTTAATAAATTATTTTACTGGAGAAAAATTAAGACTACATTTTGTATGCATTTTGGGAGATATAACATATAATTTATAAAAAAAAGTAGTTTCAATGAAAAAAATTTTCATGCAATTCGAAAAAATCTGTCATTCACATTTAAATCAAAATGTCTTATTATCACAAGCATTTCAGGCAAAAAAAACTGATTAAGCATTTTTAGCCTACTCACAAAAAAAACATGCTTTTCTATGTTGTCTATAAATAATTGATTTTTTAAACATCATTAATGGGTATATACATGTTTTCGCTTTAACCTTAAATAAGAAATTTAATTACTAAAATTTTCAAAAATCGATAAATTTAATTTATTTATAATTATTCAATCAGTTATTTAAAATGTAAAAAAATTAACATCTTGTTCGAATTCAGATGTATAAATAATAACACAGCTTTCAAAAAATTACTTTTCGGAAAACAATTAGTAACTTAAGAATTTTAATCAGCCAATCAGCGAGGAAAAAAACAGTTTCATGATACCGATCATTATTTTTTAAAAATAGATACAAACGCGAATATTATTTTTACTATCGTTACTTTGTGAAAAAACGGACCGAATTCGTTAGTCTTTAGTTTAATTACCAAGTAAAATGAATAGTATATAAATTTAAAAAGACAGGTTGAAATAGGTTAAGCCTAGAATTCAGCATCGTTAATTATGCATAGATAAAATACGGAAGGTAAGCGTGGAAATTTATTTAACTGTATTTAACTCGAGCTCCTCTTTCAAAATTTGCTTAAACGCAGGGATCAACGTCATTTCTTTTAAAAAGATAATGACGATCGTAAAAAAAATTAATTGTTGTAGATAACTTTTCTCGCCGGCATAATTTAAGTTCGAAGTAATCATAAATGTTAAGAAAAATTTATCTTCCCTGTATCTTTGAGATTTTTTAGATTTAAAATGTTACACAAGCTTTGTTGTAAAATCTTTTATGCTTTTCTTATCACCTTAAAAGATAGAGAAATTAACAGAGCCGTGATATTAATTATTTTAATCTGATTACCGCATTTTTGAGAAAAAGGAAACACTTTAAATGATGCTAATTAAGATTTATAGTGGCTAAAAAATTCTGTCGAAAAATTTCAAAGCCTACTTCGCGAAGTAATTAAATTTTGGTTCAAATATTCTTGCTTGTTATCTGGAAAAACAAATAGTTTGGATCAGAAGATTGCGAGTTAGCCGTGGAAGGCAGTTTAAAACTTTAGATACGAAATATTAATCTTACTTAAAAGAATTGAACTACATAACAATTTATGTATGTGAGTAAACTTCAAAATAAAGCGAAATAGTAAAGATGCACTTTCCATCGTGTACATACATAACTCTCGAAAACTATAGGAGGTTTGAAAAAAATTTCAGTTGAAAAGTTGTAGAGCATAATTGACTCACACAGAAACAATATTTTATTCACATAAATGCAAAATTTTATACAAAAAATAGAGGTAGCAGTGTATTTTCCTCACCATACGCTATCAATCATTCCAAAACTAGAAACATGCTTTTAACACCGGCAGGTGAATTCTTATAATTTTAGAACCGAGACTCAGATTTTTAATCTTCAACAGTAATTGTTTTGCTGCCCTTTATAATGGAGAAACAGT
>BGPR01049033.1:0-11408 GCA_013235015.1 Araneus ventricosus
CCCAACCCTACATATTATACAGAGGACAAGAGAAAATAAATATGAATCATATAGTTAAAAGTTTTGAGAAGACCGATTTCAGGTTAACATTCCGGAATGGATATATGAATATTCTGTCCATCTGACTACACGATCATGTAGACAGATTTTCAGATGGACAGAAGAAACGACATATATAATTGTAAAAATTGTTTTCTCGAACTGAGGGTAGCCTAAATCGTTCAGTAAAATCTTGGAGGTCGATTCTGTTACAGTTTATTTCCGAAAAGAACATAATCAAAGTTGTAAATCATTAATTATGGTTGTTACGACAAATAATTGTACAATAGAAAATTATTCTGTACCTCGAATAAATGCTTTCGCTTTTTAACTCGCACGCTTGAAAATACACGCTACTCATACTTAGAAAATGGGGAAAAATGGAATTTCTCTACAGTAGAATTTGAATTCTTTTCTGAGAAATAATAATTTTTAAGTTCAGCGCGACAAACCACTCGAAGAATTGTTTTTATTCTGCACAGAATAATTTTTTCCTTCCCTTCTGGAAATAGTTATGTCAACAAATCTTAACAATGATGTACAAAATATATCTCAAAACTCTTTTGGCTACCAGATGTTTCTGAGTTTTGAGAACACTCAAGAATTACAGCGGTATCGTCTGAAGAAGCTATTTCGATAAATTTGTATAAAAATTGCTTTTCGAAATTCAGAACAACTTTTCAATTGCTAGTTTATTTTCCACTGAACATCTGTGTCTTGTTATCTTTTATCTATACTTATAAAAGTCAACGTTTACGTGCGTGTGTGCGATGTCCAGACGAATCTATCGCACTTACAGACATAAAATGTGGCACACAGGTAGTCGTAACGGTGACTGAATACAACTCGAAGCCGGAATTTTAAAATTTAATCTAGAAAATGTTTTATTTAATACTTTGTGTTGTTTTGGGCATTTCTCAATAGCATGGTTTCGGAGAAATGTCCGAATAAAATAGATGCACCATCAAAAAGAGCAAACGATTTCTGTTCTAAGGAAGTTTGTTTCTAACGTCTAAAGTAATTTAATGAATTTTGAGATATTTTTGAAAAATAGTCACTTTTATGGTAATTTTTGATTAGGTTTTCTAAAAATTCTCGCGTCTGACGATCTAAAAACTCTATCATTTTAATTTTTTTTTCAGCTCATAACTGAAACGTTTATGTCGGATTCAAAACAAGAACGGTTAAAATATCTTCTTTCGTTTTTTTTTATCAGTTCAAACAGTTTTTTCGTTAGCAAGATTTCTCAGCGGAACATTCTCCGGACGATTCCCAGAATGCATTGTTGCAATTTCTTTGGCTGGTTGCGTGACCTTCCTCGCGGCAGGTGACGTCATATATTATCGCGTTCTTCTTGGAGATGATATATTAAATGAATGACTTCGATAATTATTTTCGACAATGTCTTATCGTGTTTCTTTGCCTCGCATATTTCGCCTGCTATCTAATAAAGTTTTTCACTTCGCAATTTTTTATATAGTTTTGCATTAACATACTCGATACTGTATGAGGAAATAAGGCAGGCTTAGTGTTGGGTTCCATATAAATAAAACACAGTTCATCAATCTAAATGATTATATTATCAGGATTAAGTTTACATTTTGAAGATGCATTATTTACAGTTAAAGATATATACAGTTGAAGCAAATCGTTATTAAAAAAGCTTTTCGATGGCACATCGTCGTCTTTTGTCTTTGTCAGGAAAAAACCCACGTCGTTCATGCGTCTCGTACCACGTCGTCGTCTTCCACTGTTCTCGGCACCTTGATCCTCTGACGTCACTGGCGATGGCAGCGCCATTTACAGGTACTCGGCTGCGGCTTGTGGCCCACAGTACTGTTTCCTACAAACCAATAATGTTTATCTTTTGTTTTCAAAACTTTTTCATGTCACTGTGGGCGAGATTTTCTTTTCTTTTTCCATTTTGTTGAAGTCCTGATTCCACGGCAACGCCGTGCGCGTGCTGCTAGTAGATTGTATAGTTTAACTGCAATATATATACTAGTTTATTTACTGTAAGCCTCTGTAATATGTTAGATAAACTTTCTCAGTCTGCATAACATTTTGGGCACTCTTTATGACTTTCATTTCTTTGTAAAATATAAAGCGCTTTCAAAACTTTCCCATTCAGGAAGACATTAACTATATCCGAACCATCACTTAAAGAATAATAACAGAAAACAAAAAGGATATATATGCAACTGCCTCCACAGAGAGAAAATTTTTATCGAGTATTTCTTTCCAATAAAAGCAAAGTTTTCAAAATTCATTGAGCGATTGTTCTGATCAAAAGGTAAATAAATAAACATTTTTCTTTTCGCGTGGGGAGTAGGTGGTGAGGTCGACTCCTTGTTTAGTCTTCAAACTGATATTCCATGTTAATTTGTTTATTCCCTCAAGACAAAGCGGCATAATAGCAAGCAAACGTCTCAAACCTTATATCTTCATAATTTTATAAGACCTAAACTTTATCATTTCGTCGCTTAACAAGCAACACCACCTGCCTCAATTTTTTGAAATTTCAAAGAGGAAGAAAATAATCAATTTTCCGCAGCCAATAACTAATATTTTTGAATTTTTTTCCGCATTTGGTAGGAATGTATGGTCCCATGTTACAACGAGATGTGAAAAAAATTCAGAAATATTTGTTATGGAGTATTTTCTTCCTCTTTTAAACTTCAAAAAATTGAGATAGGTGGTTTTGCTTGTTAAACTACGATATAATAATAAATATTTGGCAGACATTATTAGTATCATCATAATTTTATAATATATGTTTACTGAACTACTGACTATAAAAGGGATCGTACTTTAATACATATATATGATAACAGGTCAAATGTCTTTATGATACAGATTTCAAATCCTTAAAAAGTACAAAATCATAAATTATATACATTAATAAATAAATGTCTACAGGCAACGGACATGTAATAATTATTTACCAAAATATAGACCGTAAAGAAAGAAACAAAATGCTGATTTGCAAAATATTATCGGATCATAATAAAGCTGAACCATCTTAAGTCGCAAAAATAATTAACGTCACAAATAATTAATGTTTTAACATCAGTTTTTGGAAACCTTTTAAGTTAAATTGAAATCAAACACAAAATTTAAAATATTTCAAATCCAATTCTAAATACTTAAGTAATATAACAACACAGAATTTCCAGGGTATTTTGATATTAAGTTATTTTAAATTAAATCTACCTTAGAGGAAAACTTTCCATACATCGTTCACATTTATTTATTCTGTCACAAAACAAACTCACACGAAGGGAAAATAAGTTAAAAATTTTAAATACAAAATCGCATTTCCCGAGGGTGAAATAAAAGACTGTCTTGATGGAAATTTAGAGTGCAGACCGATTTCGAAATTTTCGGAAACTTTTTTGTGTTCAATCAATCTTTTCTCAAGAAAAATGTTACGTATTACCCAAAGCGAATCCATTCCAAGTTGGGTTGGTTTTTTTTCCGCTAAGCGAACAAATGGAAAAGTATCAACAAATTCAAGTCAGTGAAAAAATATTTTTCAGGAGCAAACCTTTTAAATGAAATCGATGTAAGAATATCTCTTGCTGTTTTTTTTTTTCCTACGTCAATATTTTAACGTTTTAAAGAAGAGTGAACACCGTTTGTTAAACGTTGAAGTCGTACATTTTAAAGAAAGAAGTTCTTTCTCTTAAAGAAAAATTCTAATACAGGTCAGTGATTTGCACTCTAAACAGAAAATCGGTCATTATGCTGACTTCTAAAGAAAATGTAAGTGAAAGAGTTTTCCAAGAACTGTTCCGATTAGCGGGTTAGTTGTACACTTAGTCGTTGTTCAGAGAGCTTATGTATGAATGGAAATTTTCCAATATCCAACAGGAGATTGTTTTGCCTTGATTTTTGCTATTTCTGTTACTTATATTCCTCTGATTTTAAAAAAATTAAAACTTGCGCACTTATTTAAATGTTTGACATTGATTTTCCTAACTAAACAAATATACTAAAAGTGGCGACGGGTCGGGGAGTGAGGGAACCAGTCGCCCCGCTACTTTAGGGAAAAATTAAATGCTTATTTCATTTTAGCTGCCTAAAACTGGTAATTATAAAAAAAAGTAAAATTGTTCGGGAGAAATAGCTATTTTATAACTAAATTTTTAAATTTTATTGTCTACTCCCTATACTCTCGAGTCTTTTACATGTCTATAAATTTTTTTTGCCCTCTCAATTTTTCCACCCAATAGCCGCCACTGTATCTTAATGCTAAAAATAATTACTAATTCCAATAATAGTATAGAATAACTAATTCTAAAAATAGAATAGAATAGAATAACTATTTCTAAAAATAGAATATCATAACTAATTCTAATAATACAAATACATCTTATCTGTAATATATAACCTTGTATATTCATAGATAAACTTGAATACATTAATATATTACAAATCGATTCACATGAAATTGGGTCTCTATACAATTAGATGAACTTGAAGATCAGTGGCAATCTAGGATTTTGGTCGGGGGGGTTGAGATCATAAAGATTTTGTATCGTCGTGACCTCGTGGCTTATGTAAGTCAAAACACTTTAAATTTACTCACCTGACAGTAAGAATCACAAAAGACTCTACAATACTTTCAATAATTTAATAAAAAATCATAATGAAATAACTAGCCAAAAATGTTTTCGACCGCATTAGCGCTACAAGTATGAGTGGAATGTCTACAAAAGCGGAAAAATTTTCGAGCCTGCCAAGCCAGAAAGCAATGTTGCCAAGTTTTATTTTTTAAAAAAAGAGATTAAAAATAAATTGGTGGAGTGATTTGAAAGAAATAAAAAAAATTGGCTTAGGTCTGGAGGGGACTGCAGCCCATAGCACCCCCCGGATTGACCACTGTTGACAATAGTATGCGTTTATTAATTTCCACAATATTAAAACTTAAGTCACATTTGACTGGTAATAACTTTTTTTGGTTTGTGGACTGATCTCACCGTAATGGAGATCCGTCACGGGTTGCGGCCTGGAGATCATGAAATCTATCATTGTATCTGAAAGATCCTCAAAGGGTTGAAGAGCTGGAGTTGGGAGAACAGCTTGTCGACATAAATGTGGCTTTAAACCCAAGTTTCAATATGCGTGTTCTTTTTTTAGTCCAAATTATCAGACCTTTTTTGCATTTTCCAAATATTTATTTCACGAACAACACCACGACACATACACATTTACGAACACGTATTTCACACAAATGAACATTTAGCATAATCACATTTTAAATCGGCACGTTTACCGATTCCATTCGTACGACCTCAGTCGTCCATTGTTTTTTCCAGACTGATTGAATTCCCCAAAGGATAGGGAAGGTGTATACTAATAATTTCCCTTTTTAGGGATTACTGTGACTCAAGTTGCCACAATAAATGACAAAATCGTCATCTTATGACGCGATGGGGCAATATTATGAGGTTCTTCTTAATAAACCCATCATGCAGTAGATGATAAGAAGTAATAATACAAAAAATTAATTATAATAAGGAATTAAAAAGTAAAATATGTAAGCATATTTAATATTTATGCCTGACAAAAGCATGACTTCAACTTATTTATTGTTATAACAGTGTATCTGATATTGACTTACTTTGGATTTGATTTAAAAAATGAGAGACGAGGCGAGTACGAGTACGGTTGAACGATAATACGATGTACGCAGATACATGGTGTAATGGTTGTGTTTTAATGTTCTAATAAATGTTTGTTTAGTCTTAAAAGAGATCTTATGAATGTCAATCTAGAAGCCAACACATATATATGCACTGAGATGTGCATAATTTAAGCACATACATCATTAACTGTCTAAAAACAAAAATGTAAAACAATGGTATACGCAAGTCCATAATATCAATAATTAACTGATTTTTCTGGTGGAAATTTTAAATTATCGTGTTCTAGCTTGAATTTCACTGGAAAGATATTTTTGATGTGACGTTGTTTATTACATTCTGTAACCGAAACGTTGAATAAAAATATACACCTTAATGTATAAATTTGAAATCAAATGGTGACTATGCAACGATTAAAGGAGTCGCAGTGGCTTTGAGCTTCGGGACCGGAGGGTTGTAGGTTCGAAACCCGATTTACTAAACATCCGCCGTGTATGTATGCCTGTAAAACAATAAATCAAAAGCAATGGCCCAAATGTCTTCCCGCCGGTGTGGTGCGGAAGTTTGCAGATGTCCGTGCACGCTCAGATGTCGTCCTCGTCATCTGACACCAGCTCAGAATTACGAGATCCGTCCCTAGTGGTACTTCAAAGCGAGACATTAATATAACTAAAGCAACCACAAAACTGAAAGTTGTCCCTGTAAATTCATTTATCCAAGCATTTCGAAATAATACAACGAACCCTGTGGTGCCGATCATGTACTGTTTTCACTTTGTAAAGTATGGCTGGATGCAATTTCTCATGGTTAAAAAAAAATTTTCAAATACAAATTTTAAATTTCAAGCTTTATTATTGTCATTTCAATTTCAAATCAAAACGCTTAGAAAAGTGAGTTAAGTTATCTTAGTTAGCTATAACGTGTAGATGAAATCTTGATAAATATTCTTAAAACGGCGATTCTGAATAGATCAGGGGTGGCGAACCTTTATGTATCAACGTGCCATTAATGTTTAGTGAGGTCATAGACGTGCCGACAAATATTTTTGACTTCGTGATTATTGGGAAAATAATAATACTAAATACTATCAACTCAAAACTCTTCATTTACTACTAAAAAATGCATTTTGCAATGTCTCAGTTATACGCGGAATTCAATTTAAAGTAACATTAGTGTGACTTCTGTTGTTGCAGATTAGATGACAAATAACATATATTAGGGTTGTAAGATGTTACTTTTAGCAGAATGCATGCTGAACTGGAGTCATCTGTCAAACGGTTTCTAAGCGAGTCTTTAATGTTATTCATCTCCGAAAATAATGACTCGCAGGCATAGGTAGATGAAAATATGGTTAAAATAGCACGAGCCAGCTTCTTCAAACAGTTAAATGTGTCTGGTAACGAATTCCATGTTTCCAAAATTTTGTTATTGACATTTTTACTTATATTGCTTGTCAATCTTTCTGTTTCAATTAATTCCAACTCTTTCCTTGTTTCAATAAATTTTTGTATCCATATTGAACTAGACTGGGAATCAATCAGAAGTATTTCAAATTCTTCAATTTCCAACCAATCGAATTGGGACAAGTTCAGTTTATCAAATGAAGGGTACATAATAAACTTGAGTGTTTCCGATAATTCTTTGAACTGAGAAAATCTCGCTGAAAATTCATTGAATGAAGAAACAATTACAGAAATAAATTCTTCAGTGACTGTTTCTTCGCCTGGTTTCTCATGTATATCTAAATCGTTGATATTTTTTTTCAAGTTTGGAAAATACTTGTAGTTTCTTGTAATAATATTTTTCCTGAAAAAAAAATCAAAAGCGTGAATGAGATCTATCATGACGATAATTGTTTTATTTGTGCCTTGAAGCTTCACGTTCAATTCATTGAAACGCTGGCACATGTCTGTAAAAACATCAATTTTGAAAGCCACATAATATCCAACAATTGTGGGTATTGTTGAATTTTTCCCTCATTTTGCAGAAACAGTCTGATTTCTTCCAAGCAATCAACAAATCTTTGAAGTACGTTCCGGCGGCTGGGGACATTATTACCAGGGAACATTATTATACCTCAGTAAGCCATTATACACCGAGTTGACTTCATCCAACAAAGCATCAAACATTTGCTTATTTAAAGCCTGCGACGAATGAGATTGACTATTTTGTGACTACCGCCATTACATTATCAAGAGATGTTAAACCACTCTTAGCACACAAGGCTTGTTGGTGAATGATGCAGAATGATGCGTTCGTAATATGCTTCATAGTGAACTTTGTGATCGGTGGCGTGCCCAAAATATTGTGTGGCGTGCCATTGGTTCACCATCCCTGGAATAGATGAATAGGACAGTGTTTTTCCTTTCTTCTCTCGTTAAGAGGTGCAATCTGTTGTATCTTCAGGCACCCATTGTATATTAAAAGTGTATTAGCACCCATAGTATATTAGCCCTGGCGCTACTTCAAAACGAGACATTAATATAACTAAAGCAACCACAAAACTGAAAGTTATCCCTGTAAATTCATTTATTCAAGGATTTCGAAATAATACAACATACCCTGTGTTGCCGATCATGTATTGTTTTCACTTTGCAAAATATGTAAGGATGCAATTTCTCATAGTTAAAAAAGGTTTTTCAAATATAAATTTTAAACTTCAAGCTTTATATTGTCATTTCAATTTCAAATTAAAACACATAGAAAAGTGAGTTAAGTTATGTTAGTTAGCTATAACGTGTAGATGAAATCTTCATAAATCTTCTTAAAACAGGCAATCTGAATAGATGAATAGGAGAGTGTTTTTCCTTTCTTCTCTCGTTAAGAGTGTAATCTGTTGTATCTTCAGGCACCCATAGTGTATTTTATCCTTGTCTCCATTCATGGAAATAAAATATATCCGTAACGCGTGTGATTATACAGAACGATAAAGAAGTAAACCTGTCCATTTGGAGATTAAACCTACCCATACTAATGCTCAGCAAAGACAGTGCAATGCGAGAACGCTATGATTTAGCATGAGGAAAAGATTGCCAGTGGCGAATCCAGGGGGGCTGTGGGGTTGCAGCCCCCCCCCCCACAGCTACACCAGATTTCTTGATTTTATTTAAAATCACTACAACTGTTTGTTTGTAATATCCCTTTTTATAAAAAAATAATAATAAAAACATGACTACATTGCTTTCTGGCTTGACAGGCTAGTAAATTTTCCTACTTTTCCAGTCATTCCACTTGTACTTGTAGTGTTAACGCGGTGGAAAACACTTTTTGCTAATTATTTCAATGCATTTTTTATTAAATTATCGGAAGTATTGTAGTGTTCGTCATGATTCTTATTGCCAGGTGAGTAAAGTCTGTAAAATTAAAACCTTTTTGGTTCACATAAGCCAGGAGGTTTGACATTCGTCACGACGATATAAAATGTTTATGCCCTCAGCCCCCCCCCCCGACACGAATTCTAGATTCGCCACTGGAGATTGCTGTATTAACTCCTATGAAATATTACAGTCCAAAGCAGCCATTTAACATTGAAATCGTTATAGTATTTTTTTTACTTTTTTTAAAATAAAGGTGTGAAGGTTTTTTTTCCTCATAAATGGAGCGAATCAATGTCAGAGCGCTTTTAATATCAGTTTAATTACGTATGAAAACGTAGTTGGTACAGTACAATCTTGGTTAACAGAATTAAAGGGGTAGGAGCCGTTTCTGATAACGGCTTTTTCGGTTAAGCCAAGAGCATCTATTACTCTTTCGTATATAATTACAGTCTGTAATTCTGAAATGCTTTGAGTGTAAAGCGAAGTCAAACTCGCTTTGTAGTTCATTTTTAAAGTTAGCTTTCCGTTTGGCGCACTATTCGCATGGACGAGTTCGGGCGCAATGCGCCTAGCAGGCACAGATAAAAAAAAATATCGTAATTGATATTGTTAATAACCATTAATTTTAATTTTAGCATTCTAAAATTACTCACTGACTTTCTTGCAGAGGCTTAAAAGAAAAAAAAGTGGGGATATCCTTGCAAAAATGTCTCGCTCTCTTCATTATTTCCGTTCAGTGCCGTAGGGGAGAGTGGTGCATAACCGGGTACTGGGATAAAACCGGGTACCCTTGATTCTGGCGCTATTATTTTTCTATCTAGCAGACAGATACTGAATTACATTCTACTAGTCAAGAAAAAGCAACAGTCATAGTAGCGTCTTGTAGCTGTTAAATTCACTGATTCTGTGAAGGTTTATTTGTTTTAGGACGTTAACTCTCTAATACTCGTTTGATTTTAAACTATCCTTACTTAAAAATCATTACAATTATAAAAGCTCTATTTGGTCCAGATTATTGTATGTTTATTAAGGATTTATACCACATCAAACAATAAGAATTTACTCCAATAATTGTGGTGTTCTATTTCGTTTTTTATAACCTCTGCACTCGGGGTAATACCGGGTACTCCAAGTGATGTAAGACCGAGACAGTCAGCGGTGATGATTAGTCCGATTAAGATGATAAAAACACATCTTTCTTTGATTGTTTATATTTTAATGATGTATTTTCTAACTTAAATAAAGCAGAAGGGTTAATCCAATGTAGAAACTGTCTTAGCTATGCTCTAGCAAGGTGTAGTGGCGCGGAGGAAGAAGACAATTGCTTTACATGTGAATTTTGTAACTAATAATCTTAAATTGTCTTATAAAATAAAAATGATTGCAAATTTTCCACTGAAAATCGAGTTTTCCTAATTTCCCATAACGTTAAAATGTGTATCTGGTTTTCCCCCACTCTTGGGGTAAAACCGGGTAGTTTGACTTTTTTTATAAAAAAATCAATAATAAAAAAGTAATGCAACTGTGACGATTCTGGAAAGATATATTGTACTCTGATAAACAATGGATAATTCAGTAAAATTTTAAAAGCTCTATGCCGAATATTTTAACTCCAACAGGCCTTAGCTACTCAGTTTTACCCCACTTTCCCCTACGTGTTTTTTGGATTTACGATTTGAGAGGCATTTGGGTTAACCCAGGTTTCGGTTAATTCGAGTTCAGTTCACCGGAGTTTTACTGTATTGAATAGATTTTTATTACTAATAGTGGTTTAGAATTTGATACCTTTTCATGTACCAAAACTTGAGTCAGCAATTTATAAATTTAATCGGATTTTTTTCTAATTTTAGTGTAATACTTATATGATTAGAGAATTTCACTGATATTCCCCCAGAGTGGTTACAAAGGACCATCAAAAATTTCAATAGTGCACAGATGTCTTCGTTTCATCTGGTAACCAAAGCTGTCAGCAAACTTTTATTTGACAGAAATACAATAGATGGCGTGAGAAGCGACTGCAGAATTCGACACCTGTGCTGTATACCAAGAGAAATTTAAAAGTTTAACGTAGAAGCGATTTCTTCGGAAAAGAGATGCGTAACCATCAATTTGTAATGCTCAACCCTTCGTAGAGGAATCAGGAACACCTGTGTCTCTATCGTTTCCTCGGATTTCTCACCGTGCAAATCGTAAATTTTGAACAAAAGAGGAATAGCTGTTATTTATTGCCCAGCATTGTTGCATATTGCCAGTGATGCATCTTTCCATTTTCCTTCTGTGGTTTAAGTTGCATTGTTAAAAATAAAGAACGAGAACTGGATGTCAAGCTTTCTTTCCTTAAGATAGAATTATTAGTGTGTGAAAATATTTTAAATTGTTAAAAGTAGCTACCCAATGAAATTCT
>BGPR01049034.1:0-11408 GCA_013235015.1 Araneus ventricosus
GCTTGTTAGCTGTGCCACATGTCTATGATTAAAATCACTGCACCATCGGAACACTGCACTGCGTGATATATACTCAGTCTATTAATATTCATTCGATTGTAAATTTTAATTCCGCAAAAGTTTTCTGCCACAGAAATTGAATTGTTGCGCGATAGCCTCTTCGGTGGAATCCATGGCCCGATGTTACTTGTTTTATGGCTTCTCTTTTACTCAACGATACACTCCCGCTAACGGTTTCCTACCAAATGTTTTCCTGCATGCACAGAAGGAGGCCGCGGTGGCCTAGTGGTAAAGTGACGGCCACGAAGCCAGTGGTTTCGAGGCTCGAAACCCGATTCCACTGAAGATCAGCCGTGCATGCTAGCCTGTAGCACGCTAAATCACATCAAACATCTTCCCGCTGATATGGTGCGTAAGCTTAAAGAGGGCGTGCGAGCTCAGATGTCGTCCTTGTCATCGGACCGAGGTTCAAAACTATGAGGTCCGTCCCAGAATACCCCTCGTATTGCTTCAGAACAGGACTTTAATATAACTAAACTAAGCTGCATCCCATACCACGTGGTTATACCATAGTTATACTACATGGAATATAGACGCTAAAACCACAGTCTCACTTCATTTGGATGCTCTCTCCATTCCATTCTATATTTTAGCACATCCATTTAGCAGGGACACTAACGGCCATCCACGCCTGCTTCACTCCAACCCAATCAAAGGACGTGTTGCGAGAATGTACTGTAACCTTCCCGCCCCCTTCATGCACCCAAGCTTCTCCCTCCCCACAGCATTCACTTAGTGCCCATTCCAAATATCGCGGGGAATGGTAATTAGGACTGACTCGATATCCAATCTTCCTATCCACTCCTCGCGAATTCTGTTCGGTTTTCACATTGGCAATTAGTTTTAAGATAGGACGATCGGATTTGCATGGCGCGAAGTGAATGAGAATGAGTGCTTTTATATGTGCAGTTTTTGATAACCTTAATCTTTATTCAATTACAGAAATCATACATTAATTCATTTTATTTATTTAATGCGTATATGCTATATATTTAATGCATAAATACATTACAGTAGTAATAAGTGCCGAAATATACATTTCAATGCAAGGAATTCAAGCTCATGGAAGTGATTGTATCATAAAAGATTGAGATGTTCATGTAGTTTAACATTTAGATAACAAGAACAAGAGAAATAATTTAACAAAAGATATCAAAAATTAAGAATTAAACTTTATATTAGACAGAATGGCGCAAAAATGCTGCAACTTCCAATAAAATACAAAAAACAGACATCTGAATACAAAAAATATAGAAGAAACATAAGAAGTAAACAATAGCGATAACAATACACCTTTTGCGCGCCAACGCAGCAGCATCCAGAAATTGCGTCAACAATTTTGCCCATAATTAGCTAACGAATTACTACAAAATCAAACAACAAAAATTAAAACACATTAAAAGAAAATAATTAGAATGGAAGAAATGGAAGAGAACTCGAATGGCTAACGTTTTCAAAGGTCATTCACGTTTCAATAAAGGATATAGAAAACAAGCAGTTTTGGAAAACGCTGTTAAAATGAATTTTCCCAGCTCAAAAATATTAATTTATTAATCTTTTAAATTTGACAGAGATTAAAACTCATGGCCAATCTAATAAGAGAGACTAGTAGTATATTAAATGCACCTTAAAATGTTTGAACGAAACATGTTAGACTGCCGGCTTCAAAACAGGGAAGAAAATATATTAAAATTTATAATTCATAACACAGCATTTCAGTGCAAAAATCATTAAATAACCTATACTTACTATATCTTCAATTTTGACATCTTTCCTGGAAAAAATTGTTTTTAAGCAGAGTATTTAAAAAAAAGGAAAATTAAAAATCTCACAGGAATTAAATTGACTTTCAATAAGATTTTGTAGAAATACCTTTATCGGAGACAGTAATATGCAATATTAACAAAAGAGCAAATTCAAAAGGCATTCATTCAAAGTATTTTTTTATTGCTTGCATAAAATAAAGTCAAAGCTAAATGAAAGATAAGAATATCAAAGGGAACTAAATTTTAAGTCTTTTGTTTCCACAGCTGAGAGATGAAAGGTATTTTTTGGAAATAAAATAGAAAATAGTTATACTTTTTCTTTCAAATGTGCAAAAAATATTTCCCAAAAAAATTATCTTTTATTTTAATTAAATGTAATATAAACTACAGGAACAAACACCTTTGATATTAAATTAATAAATAAATGTGGTTCAATAAAAATATCCTTTGATATTAGGCAACGAATATTTTTAATTCTTTTTCATCAGTATTAATTTTTGCGTCTATCCTTTAGTCTATTTAGAATTGATTTTCTTTGTTTCTTCTTTTACATTTGCGAAAAAAAAATTTAAATAAGTTCTCCTTAAACTTTTCACACTCGATACCTATTTAAGGTGGCAAACTTTTTCAAGGAGAAAAAAATGTTGGTTGCAACACCAAAGCAGGAATATCAGTTTGAAATCTCCTGGAATATTTTCCGCTCCTGTAATTCTTGCACACCTCGGTGCGCTTTATGTACAGCTTTGTAATACATAACACCAGAGCATATCCCCAAACTCGGAACCCTGTCGGTTGAATGAGTATGTGTGAAACTTCATTGAAAAGCAAAAGCAAAAGAATTGCATCATGAGATATAAAAACACATAAAAGGTAACGTAATTATACATGAAGAAAGAAGAATATAATAAAATGTACATAGAGGGTTACAATCCGAGTATAATATAAAATATATAAAAGATGAGTTACCATATGAGTGCAGTGAAAGAGCAGAATGTTTTTTTAGTTACAATGTTTCATACAGTTGCAGCTCCATGATTCGGGGCTGTTAGTGTTGTTCGATGCGATGATAAAGAAGAATTGATAATGTATTACAACCGGTTATATTGATGATTATTCTCGTAACCATCCTGAAAATCGTGGGACTGTTTTTTGTTCTGTCTTGTTATTTATACTTAGGGATCGCTGGAATTGTTACTCCAGGGTTGGCAACGATGTGAAGGGTGAATTTTTCGATTGAATTACGGAAGAATTGGTGGCTAGTTGCTGTTGTTAAGTTAGTGTGCTCTGTTGCTCAACTGGGTATTCATCGAATTTCTGGTTCCGGGCTTCGTAATACAATGAAAAGACTCGAACATTCATTTTGGACCATTTCCCTTTGAATTATTTGATCCATAATGTAATGCAAATATTACTTTAAAGACCACTAAACAAATTTCATTCGTATAGCTTGCTTCATTTTTGAGTTGTGAAGTTGCAATACACACAAATAGACAAATCGACAGATAGCAAATCAGAGTTCGGGTTAGGCGCAAGAGTAAATAGAGGTTGTCTACACTTATCGTGATCCAAAAGCTAATTTCTAAACCGTTAGACATAGATATACATTGACGAGCCAAAACATTATGACCATCCCCACATTTTTCAATGAATTCGTCTGGATGACGCGGAGGACACGTGGTTAAGTGAGAATGGTATTTAACTGCTGCTGGAAAAGTTAAGTAATCATTCTTGCAGTTACTTTTGCAAATGATGGGAAAGGCTGCTGATCTAAGCGAATTTGATAGAGGGCAGATCGTAATGGCCCGAAGACTCGGAACGAGTATCACCAAAACTGCACGACTGGTAGGTTGTTCACGATCTGCCGTTGTTAGTATTCATGCAAAGTGGATAAATTGCGGTGACACCAGCAGTAGACGCCAAGGTGTTGATCGTCCGCGCGTCGTCAAAGAAAAAGGACGTCTGAGACTGCCCCGCTTGGTAAAGCAAAATCGGCGCTACAGAGTGGCTCAGCTGACAGCCCAATACAATGCAGGTCAAAGCGCAAGTGTTTCGGAACACACAGTTCAGCGGACACTGTTGGATATGGGACTGTGCAGCAGACGTCCCACTCGTGTGCCTCTGTTGACCAAGCTCATCGTCAACTACGCCTACAGTGGGCCCGGGAACATCGGGACCGGATGAGTGGAAGAGAGTTACCTGGTCGAATGAATCCCGATTTCTCATTCATCACGTCGATGGTCGTGTCAGGGTACGCCGTCTGCCAGGCGAACAGTTGCTCCTCTCTTGTAGAGCAAGTCATTCACAGGCTGGTGGTGGCGGCATTATGCTTTGGGGGACGTTCTCATGGGCGCCTCTGGGACCCGTAGTTGTGGTAGAACAGATCATGAAAGCTGCAAACTATCTGAACACCATTGCGGATCAGTTGCACCCTTACATGGCGTTTGTCTTCCCAACTGGAAATGGAATCTTCCAGCAGAACAACACCCCATGTCACAAGGCTCGGATTGTGTTGGAGTGGTTGGAGGAGCATATTGATGAATTCCACTTAATGTCCTGACCACCTAACTTGCCGGATCTTAATCCGATGGAGCACATTTGGGATGTCATGGAGCGGCAGCTCAGAGCTCAAACACCACCATGTCCGAATATCTCGACTTTGCGTGACCGCTGCTTAGACATTTGTTACAACCTGTCTCCAGTCATGTACCAAAAACTTGTAGCATCTATGGCCAGGCGAGTTGCAGCTGTTTTGAAAGCCAAAGGAGGCGGGCGCAACGCATTATTCAGTAGGTTGTCATAATGTTTTGGCTCTTCAGTGTATATCTACAATTGAAGAAATGCTTTAAATGAAGGAAAGAATTATAATATAGGTTTTTTGAGTCACTAAATATATCTCTGAAAAAGATACGAAATCTAACTCTTTGTGCAGTCTCCCGGTCCTACCAATCATATTTAGTAAAATATTCTTGAAACTCTAATATTTTAAACAAAAAATGTCCCACTCTTCTGCTACTGAATCTGAGCGAGTTCTGGAGCTTTGAATTTCATGATTTTCAACCAATCAGCGGCCTCGTCGAGCAAGTGTTGCGCATTGATTGGTGGATCGTCTTCGAGACGGCTATTGAAATGGTGTAAAGGGGTCTAAGTCAGCTATATTGAAAGCTCCATAACTCGGTAAGTTTTAGTCGCAAAAGAGCGGGACTTTTTTTAAAAATTATTAGTTTCAAAAATATTTTACTAAATATGACTGATAGGAACGGGGGACCATATAAAAAGTTAGAAGTCGTAAAGTCTTCAGGGATATATTTATTCACTCAAAAAACATTTATTATAATTTTTCCTTTTATTTCACACATTTTTCCAATTTGAACTATATGTCTATCTCTAACGGTTTAGAAATTAGCAATTGTACCACGAAAAGTGTGGCCACCCTCTATATAAAACGATACGATACGTGTCGCAGAAAAGAGGTTAATTTCTCTTTTGCCGATGGCAACGATCGGTTTGTTTACAAAACAAAACAGGTAGACATGATAGGCATAATTTCATAGTCATAGCCTGCTATTATATTTGTTCTGGTGTAAAATAACTTTTTCTCGAAAAAAAATAGTTTAAGATGAATAATTCACAAGATTTTTTACAATATAATGAAACTTTGAATGAAATTATTCAAAAGAGATCAATTAGAAATGAAGGGGAGCTAGATCAACGTCAAAATTGTTTAAGTCAGCGAAGATAAAATCGTGTCGATTCATAAATTGAGGTGAACATTTTGGAACTTACTATTGTGAATGTTGTACATTGGCTACTTTTCTGTTATGCGCACACAACTTGGCGCCTTTTTTCTGTCTTGGCGAATTTTCTCGGAGCACTGAATCGCAGTTTGTCTCTAAAAGCGTCACTAAAATAATGGATGCGTAGATTCTCTGCGATGGATCAGTTAGTATACAAAATTACATCCATTCATTGCGTTTTTGAATTATAGTATTCACATGCACCCTGTCAGACAGATAGACAGACCTTTGATGTATTTGCAACAGATTTCAAATTTTGGTCTAAATATCACATGTCAAATTTCATTCATCTGGCAAGTTCCGTTTTTTGAGTTACCGTGATACAGACATAATTCAAAAATGGTTTCTTCTGGCTCAAACGTCAAGATTCGTCAAAATGTCGATGTCAGATTTTTTTTGACGATTACAATACTTTCCCTATGCATATTTCGTATACGAGAAAGTATAAATGAAGCACTAATGAAAGCTAAATAAAAAATTTCTCCAACGAATTGTCATTGGAACTAATTTCAGTAAAGCTTTTTAGGTCGAAATGAATTTTGAAATAAGTTCGGCTTGCAAACGTTTCAGAATCTGAAAAAGAATTTATTGTATTAATCTTCGCGACCTAAATATTAGTTTGTGTTGAGTTTACGGCCTAGATGAAATCTCTAATATACTCTTAAAACGGGAATGAATTTCAGCTTAGGAACAGGAAAGTACACTTTTCACCCTTCTTCCCATGTCATCCGCAGATGAGATACATCTTTTCTTTCGTTTCTTTCCTTAGTAATATTTCATTTGTAATATTTCTAACAATCATTTATGGAACGATGCAATGGAAATAGGGAATAGAACTATCTACCGAGTGAATAGCAACCCGTAGTTTCGAGGCATGAGGGATGTTAAAATCAAATGCATTAGTGCTACATCAGTTACGTTAGGGGTAGTTGATATTCACGTCTCTTCTATTCTAACACATTAGAGCTCCTTATTCGTTCTGTTTCTCATTGGCATTAACTATGAAGGCCATTCATTCTGTGAAACTATGGGAATGGGGAAAAACTATCTACAAAGCCGGCCATTCACTTCACAGATAAACTGGATATTTCGGAACGCGAGAAGGGAAAATCCATCAAAATCTATGGAAATCAGCCAAATAGCTTGTGGTGGTTGGAATTCCATCTGGACTGAAATCGGAACGAAAAATCAGAGGGACCCTGAAAGAGGCTAGCGAAAAGAACAATGCCTTCCGTAGATTGAAGCCTCGCTGCAAGGGTAGCATGAATTAAAATCTGCTGACGGGGAAAATCGAAGAGCGATTGACAATCAGCTGTATAGTGGGAAAGAAGATCGTTCCCCTCCCACCTTCGTTCAAAGATAGCGTCCTTTTAAATACAAGTGAATGGCGTGCCTGTATTTTTCGATTAAAATGAGTGGGGAAAATACCGGGATTAGGACAAATGACATGACTATACTTCAAATAAATGGCCGGCTTAACGGGAATAGTGATCCCATATACTAATGCTACAGCGGTTGCTTTGAGAAAACTTATTCTTTATTTCGCACATTGGTCACTCATGGTGTAAAATATGGGAATGGGGAGTAAAGCTGCCTAAAGAGTAAATAGGGATCCCTCATATTAGCAACATGAGTGATCTTGAACTGTATTGCAAAGTTCTACAGCAATTCCATCAGATCTGAACAGAGAAACTGCATTCATCAGTCTATCAGCGCAACACGTAGGCAACTGGTTAAGTAATCGAAAATTAACAATTAAACTTTATATTTATAAACAATTGAATTTGTTAGAGAAAGAGAAAACAAGATTAAACTCAATTGAAATTTGATCAAATATCATTTATCTTACAATCAACAGCTAAAAAATAAAGGCAAAATTTTTTTAAGAAATATATTCTAATAATCTTCTCTTCAGAAAATAATAATTCATCCTATAAGAAAGATGCCGAAGTTGAGCCCTAGCATTCCTTTCCCAGAATGGATGTTGGGTCCCATCCATCGTAGAAAATCCGAAATGCCACTCTTCCCCCACCCACCCCCCAAATAATATGTGCAGTTTGATATGGCAATCAAATATTTTGTGACGGATCTCTTTCGCCAGGAGCCAGCATCTGCACAGCAGTTCCGAAAAATCCCGCCTGGAAAATAGAAAACTATCCTATTTTCTTCCCCTCTATTCGTCTCATGTGACAAAAAATCCGAGGGAGGATGGAATTTCTGGTCAGTATATATGTCTGACTTTCATTCTATTTTGGTTTTTGCGCTTCCTTCGTTTTGTTCCCTTTTTTCTGGTCCTTTGCATATTTAAATCGCAGAAAAGATCAGATTTTTCTTATGCGCTGTAGTGAATATAATCGTAAAGATGGATAATTTCGATTTCGCTTTTGTGGATTTTATTGAAATGTCCAGTCAGAAACCCCTTGTAACTCAAAATGAAATTCTTTTCTATAGTTTCTATCGATTGAATAAAATCTAATGATCTTAGAATTTTGTTTTGACTTGTGAGAAAAGTTCCACGAAATCATTTCAGTTCTCTAACGAACGAAGTTCATATATATACAGTTCTGAAATTAACTAAACCCAGTAAACTGCTATTTCTTTTTTTGGTTCTTTGAATATTTAAATCTCAGAAAAGATCATAAGCGCAAATCTTTCTTATTTCCTTTAGTGAATAAATCATAAAGGTGAATAATTTTCATTTTGCACTTGAGGATATTATTGAGATATCAAGTCAGAAACTCCTTATAATCCAATATTCATTTCCATAGTTGTTATAAATTCAATAAAATCTAATGATCTTAGAATTTTGTTTCGACATGAGAAAAGTTCCACGAAATAATTTCAATTCTCTGACGAACGAAGTTCAAATATATACAGTTATGAAACTAACAAAACCCCGTAAACTGCAATTTCTTTTATTTTTTGGTTCTATGAGTATTTAAATCTCAGAAAAGATCATAAGCGCAAATCTTTTTTATTTCCTGTAGTGAATAAATCATAAAGGTGAATAATTTTCATTTTGCACTTCAGGATATTATTGAGATATCCAGTCAGAAACTCCTTATAATCCAATATTCATTTCCATAGTTGTTATCAATTGAATAAAATCTAGTGATCTTAACATTTTGTTTTGCTGTGTGAGAACAGCTCCACGAAATAATTTCAATTCTCTAACGAACGAAATTCAGATATATATGAGTATAACACTTCTGAAATTAACTAAACCCCTGTAAATTTTAGGCTTTTCTTTCTCTTTTCGAAAACAAATCTAAATAGAAATGTTTAATATGCCTAGTTTGTGTTCCAGACGAGATGTTTCTTGTGTTCTTTTCTTTTACAAGGTTATCAATGGTTCGATCGATTGCACTGATATACTGAGCTCTATAAATTTCGCTGTGCCTTCCAGATCTTTAAGGAACCAAAGTTGTTTTCCAAATGTATATTCAAAATTTAATTATATTAACAGGCTCTCGTTATATAAATTTTCCAAGACTTTTAACAGGATCTCTGATGAACTCTGGGCACTTATCATATATCTCCTACTGTTTTTAAATCAAATTGTTTTCAACTTTTAAATACATAACCTGATTTCTTTTACTTTCTTTACGCTTGACTATACATATTAGGATTTTAATGTGTTTTCTTATTTTTGTGTTGATCTTGTGTTAGTGTGTGTTTGATTTTTTACCCCTTGCTTTTTAAATGGTTTTTTTGCTTTGATGTTCTAAATTTTAAATAAATTGTGTGATTTTTTATAATTTGAATGTGACGGTATGCAACATGGACTTTTAGAACATCAGTTTGTTTTCAGTGCTTTTGAAATTGTGTGTTTTCGCTTTAAAACATTTAGGTGTTTAAATATTTATAATTAATGTGGTTTTGAGCTTTGAGCTGTTCTATTTTTTGCAGTTCCTTCTTTTTCCTTGTGTTTTAATTCACTTTGTGGCTTGTGTTCTTTCTATGTTTTTGATCGTGCACTCTGTGAATCTAGTCATGTGTGTAGTATGCTTTTTTTGAATAAATAAAATAGGCAATCAAAGTCATTCTTTAAAGTATTCAAATATCAAATTTTTAATGTGAACCGCCCTCAAATATGCGCTTAATTTTTCTGAATCTTATAAAAATTGTTTCGGTTAAAACATCTTTAATAAATTATTTTACTGGAGAAAAATTAAGACTACATTTTGTATGCATTTTGGGAGATATAACATATAATTTATAAAAAAAAGTAGTTTCAATGAAAAAAATTTTCATGCAATTCGAAAAAATCTGTCATTCACATTTAAATCAAAATGTCTTATTATCACAAGCATTTCAGGCAAAAAAAACTGATTAAGCATTTTTAGCCTACTCACAAAAAAAACATGCTTTTCTATGTTGTCTATAAATAATTGATTTTTTAAACATCATTAATGGGTATATACATGTTTTCGCTTTAACCTTAAATAAGAAATTTAATTACTAAAATTTTCAAAAATCGATAAATTTAATTTATTTATAATTATTCAATCAGTTATTTAAAATGTAAAAAAATTAACATCTTGTTCGAATTCAGATGTATAAATAATAACACAGCTTTCAAAAAATTACTTTTCGGAAAACAATTAGTAACTTAAGAATTTTAATCAGCCAATCAGCGAGGAAAAAAACAGTTTCATGATACCGATCATTATTTTTTAAAAATAGATACAAACGCGAATATTATTTTTACTATCGTTACTTTGTGAAAAAACGGACCGAATTCGTTAGTCTTTAGTTTAATTACCAAGTAAAATGAATAGTATATAAATTTAAAAAGACAGGTTGAAATAGGTTAAGCCTAGAATTCAGCATCGTTAATTATGCATAGATAAAATACGGAAGGTAAGCGTGGAAATTTATTTAACTGTATTTAACTCGAGCTCCTCTTTCAAAATTTGCTTAAACGCAGGGATCAACGTCATTTCTTTTAAAAAGATAATGACGATCGTAAAAAAAATTAATTGTTGTAGATAACTTTTCTCGCCGGCATAATTTAAGTTCGAAGTAATCATAAATGTTAAGAAAAATTTATCTTCCCTGTATCTTTGAGATTTTTTAGATTTAAAATGTTACACAAGCTTTGTTGTAAAATCTTTTATGCTTTTCTTATCACCTTAAAAGATAGAGAAATTAACAGAGCCGTGATATTAATTATTTTAATCTGATTACCGCATTTTTGAGAAAAAGGAAACACTTTAAATGATGCTAATTAAGATTTATAGTGGCTAAAAAATTCTGTCGAAAAATTTCAAAGCCTACTTCGCGAAGTAATTAAATTTTGGTTCAAATATTCTTGCTTGTTATCTGGAAAAACAAATAGTTTGGATCAGAAGATTGCGAGTTAGCCGTGGAAGGCAGTTTAAAACTTTAGATACGAAATATTAATCTTACTTAAAAGAATTGAACTACATAACAATTTATGTATGTGAGTAAACTTCAAAATAAAGCGAAATAGTAAAGATGCACTTTCCATCGTGTACATACATAACTCTCGAAAACTATAGGAGGTTTGAAAAAAATTTCAGTTGAAAAGTTGTAGAGCATAATTGACTCACACAGAAACAATATTTTATTCACATAAATGCAAAATTTTATACAAAAAATAGAGGTAGCAGTGTATTTTCCTCACCATACGCTATCAATCATTCCAAAACTAGAAACATGCTTTTAACACCGGCAGGTGAATTCTTATAATTTTAGAACCGAGACTCAGATTTTTAATCTTCAACAGTAATTGTTTTGCTGCCCTTTATAATGGAGAAACAGT